>JAASFJ010000486.1:0-21308 GCA_023333755.1 Globisporangium uncinulatum
CACACGCAGACACGCAGGCTTACCTTGGTCGGGTTCTTGCTTGAGCCGCTCGAAGAGGAGGACTTCGGCGATTGAAGGGAATCAGGAACTGGATTGTTGGACCGGCTTCTTTCTGCCGGCCCTTAAAAGGCCACCGTCCAACTTAATAGAGGGCGACCTACCAAACTAATATACTCCTAATCTGATCCTACGTGGTACACACTAACCTACAACATGCAATATGCAGAAAGCTAAGCTGAACCATCACCGGATAACCGGGCCTTGTCCGGATACGCTGCGAATTTCCCTTTCGGGTCTAGCGCGGGTGCGCGCGCGGGCGCACTATTTCACAGACATGATCAACTCAGGCTACAGAGCTACAGTCTCCAGACAAACTTTCGGTTCCAAAAGTACTACAAGGGACTGTTCTTGGGTCTGGTCGACCTCGCAATCGTGGACGCATACGTCACGCACGTCGAGTGCGCAAAGCGGGAGGGTACGCCGGCGCTGTCGCGCGCAGACTTCATGACGGACCTCCAAGCACAGCTCATCTCCGTTGAGGCGAAGGACTTTGCCGGCGCAGGAGACGAGCCAATCCCAACGCGTCGCTCACCGAGAGCCCGTATCGCCCACATCATCGCAATGAACGACGAATGGCACGGCGAAGGCAGAGACAAAAGCGCAGGCGAAATGCGTGCAAAGTGTGCTCGATCAAGTTCTGCGAGCGCGGCAAGAAGGGCAACGAGACCTCCTATTACTACGTCGAAAGCAGCGAGGATCTCCGATGAATTTTTTTCTGCGCGTCGATCCGTGCTGCACAGGGAACACAAACCTCTGCTTCGACATCTAGCACCAACACTGGCGGTGCAAGGTGCCAATGACGTCGACCAAGGGCACCAGCTACGCAAGATGAGCGTCGCTCGCAAGCGGATGAGACCGCGACGACAGCTCGAGGAGTTGGACGAGGGCGAGGCGAAGGAGGCAGAGGACGAGTCGTCGAATTATGACTCCTCATGTTGAACTGCGTGAGAGTGGAAGCGAGAGTAAGTGTGCAGGCGTAAGCAAGCGATTGCGTTGTGAGAGTTGAGCAAAACAAGGTTTTTTATAAGGTTGCGCGGTTTACATCTTGTTCGTCGTCAGAGTTGGTCACGCATGACATGCATTCATCAGATAAAGCGGCCTGAGCTACTGTCAAGGCGCACACTCATCACGTGAAACTGTGCACTGCACCAGTTTGTGATTTGCAAAATGTGGGACATTCCACTGTTGAAATATCATTCAACTAAAACAGGGCATAAGAGGTTGTTTTTTGCATTAACAAAAGATTTTGTAGATTGCACGCTCGTGTGCTTCCACATTTTTGTTGGAGACCTCGCGTCCTTTTCTATGACCAATACTGAAAAACTATATGTTGGTCATGTAGTCTTATACAACATCTTAAATTCGCGGACGGTTATATTTCTGGTCTTGGAGGTGTTAAGGTCAACCGCTTCAGGCAAAACTTTTTCATCTTTGTCGGGTCAGTTCTTCGGATAGAATCCAAAGTAGTTGCAACCATCGGACTGGACGTCTGATTGGATCCCATCCCTTATATATCATATTCCATTATTTATTTCGCAATACTATTGTATTGACTACCTCCGTTCCAAAATAACAGCACCATCCCACTTAATGTCGTGTTCCAGAATAAGAGCACCAACGTTGACTTGGAGTGAATATGGGTTGTGTCATTGTGATTGTAATAATATACCGACAAACCTTTGTCAAAAGGCACGGGTTTCACATAAAGCACATTGTGTTTTAGTATTTGTGATATATACCGACAAACCTTTGACATAAGGCAAAATCTGTAAATTTCCGCACTATTTATTACAAATCAAGTCAACCTGGCACAAAAAATACCATTTGTGACAAATCGCCCTCACACCACTCATTCGAGCTTGCCACAGCAGAGACGGCTCTGGCAACACACCATAACAGAAGATGGCGCGCCCGAAAGGACAGACGTCTGTAAAGGGCACAACCCAGGCGATGCAGCAGTTCAAGCGCATCTCTGTCTCTCTCGCCCAGAAGCTGCACGCGATCCAGACGGTCGAGCGACTCGGCGTGGCGGCTGCGCTCAGTGAGCTGTACCGCGGTCTTCTGTCTGAGCAAGTCGAGAGTCGCCGCTGCCAGGTGTACAAGTGGGTGGCTCAAGGGGACCAGATCAAGGAGCGCGTCGACAAGGGCAAGGGCGGCGAGCACAAGCGTCGCGAGGATAGGCTCTCGACTGCACTGCCAGCCGAGGCAGAGGAGCAGAGTGCGCGTTGGGTCAACGCCATGCACGCGGAAGGGCTTCCCATGTCGCCATTGATGCTCATCATGCAGGCACGAGAGGTGGCCACGGCGTACGCCATCTCGCGCGAGACGTTCGCAGCGTCGTGGAGCTGGAAGCAAGCGTTTCCTCGACCAACATCGCATGTCGCTGCGTCTGCAAACTCGCATCGGGCAGTGCACGCCAGACGACGCGCTGCGTGTGGTACGCGACTTCTCGGTGCTCGTGCGCGAGACTGTTGCGCACCACGGATGCGTCGCCGTGTACAACGCCGATCAGACGGCCTTCAACTACGAGTACCTGCCGACAACGACGATCAGCGGCAAGGGCAAAAGGACTGTCTGGGTTCGCAACAGCGGCGCGGAGAAGATGCGCATGACCGTGATGCTGGCAGCGGATGCAGACGGTAACAAGCTCACTCCAGTCGCGGTGCTCAAGCAGCGGGCGTCCACGGTTCCGGCGACATAGACACACAACGAAGAACACCAGCATGGCTTCGGGCGCGGTGTGTGGAAAGAGGTGCAAGGGCTGACGAGAGAGACAGGAATACACGTGCATTGCAACAGCAAGGGCTGGTGGAACTCCTCTCACTCTGTTCTGTTTCTTCGCGTGCACTTTGCCTCGCGTGCCTCGCTATGTCACCCTGTGCTGCTGCTTTGGGATGGCTTCAGCGGACATTGGACGCAAGAGGTGAAGGACTACGCGTCGCTCATCAATGTGGTGTTGCTAAAAGTGCCTACTGGCTACACGTCCGTATGCCAGCCGGCCGACATTTCCTGGATGAAGCCGCTCAAGCAACACATGCTCAGCGAGTGGGTGAGCGACATGGAAGCGCAAGTTCAAGCTCATAACGAAGGAAACCAAGGTGCCGTGTTCAAGCTTGCCGCACCGACGCGATCGACAGTGATCCGGTAGCTCCACGCTAGTTGGATTGCATTGTCGACGGCGACGATTAGCAACGGCTTCAAGCGGCTCATCGGTGGAGAGGCGCAAGTAGATGACACAGCGTGGCAAGATGATCGTGTCGACGATCTCGTGTCCTCGTTGCGCACGCTTGCTTTAGTCGAGGATGTTGGTGCAGACATGGACGAGTAACTGAATGATAGAACCATAGATTTTTCAACATTATAAATGTGTGCTTTTGGGCACGTAGCTCAGTGGTGAGAGCACCATTTTATGCGGATGGACGTGGGTTCGAATCCCATCGTGTCCGTTTTTTCTTGTATTTTTCTAGACATTCGTAAGCTTATTAGTAATTGTATTTTGACAGGTCTAGTTTGTGGGGTGTGCTCTTTGACAAAGGTTTGTCGGTATGCTCTGATTTGACATGATAAATGTGTGGTGGTCATTCCTCCCCGAAGTTTTGCATAGAATAATTAATGGTCCCCAACAAATTCACCATAGAAATCATGTAGTATTCAGCAACATATCTGTTCATGAGATGACAACATGTTGTTCCCAACAACATGAAAGGTGGGATGACTCGAACACTCATCACAACTGTTCTTGCTATGTGCACACAAAAGACCACAAGCACTGAAGACTGACTCAAAAGTGTATTCGCCATGCACCAAACTACCACTCCTAGTTCTCGAAACCGGTAGACACGTGATCTTCCTCCAACTCTTCGCTCTTATCGTCGTCGTCTTTCCACTCAGTGAGGATGTTGCGCGCAGCTCTGCGCTTTTTGTGCTTGCCGAGCGTCGACCCAGTCGGATTCTTAACGTCGCAATGGCAGGAACGCGGCAGCGCCGATCTTGATGCCACGTCGAAGCACGTCTTCGTCATGCTGTGTGCCACGCGGATCGTGTTGCACAGGTACAGTCACTTACTGTACTAGGGGCACTGAATTTAGAACCATCTGGTCTCATTGCTCTTGGGCCCCTTTTACCGGAACTTGATGCTGCAGACCTTGTACGGGTTGCATCGGCGCATGCTTTCCCACGTCTCGGAAGTCGTCCGTCTGTTCGATCGTGCGCAGGGTGCGTGAGTTGTTGGAGGTGGGCGTGGTGCTGTAGTTTGCGCAAAGTACGTCACCTTGTTTGATCAATTGGCTGTGCAGCTCGGTCATGGACGCGGTTCGCGACAGCGGCTGCCGCCAGTGTCTTTCGAGCACTTCGTGTGCGTCACACGCGTTCACGATCACAAAGACGAGCATGCCCATGAAGTTCGACTTGTAGTACTTGCGGAAGCGGAAGCATATCTGGAGTGAGTAGCGCTGCAGACGCAGCCGATAAGGTCTGTCCACCTCGCGCATGATCTTGTGGTACTCGCTCACATCTGCTGGACTTTCCACGGTCTTAATGTTGCCACCGCGCGCGCGATGAGCGACGCCCGGCTGCGCGTCCGACGTGCCTGTGCTCAAGAAATTCTCATGTTTGCTGTCGATCCAACTGATGGCGAGCATGTAGGGAAATGCAACCGTCCGCGCCATCTTGAATGACCCCCCCCGCTCCTCATCGCCTCGCCGCCTCTTTGATTTGCTCACCACGTCCTGGCAGTTCCCGATGCGATTGGTTATCACCGTCCTCACTGCGTACATCCGCATTGTGAGTAAGTGTAGCAGAAAGCGGCACGCCCGTCTAGTAGCAGCCGATTGCGAGCTCGCGCCATCCGTCCTGTCTCTCCTTGTCTGTCGCCAACTTAGCCATGTTTCGAATGACGGCTGCCGGCCAGTTTTATTGTCACTCGCGGGAAGCTCCAGGCAGTGATGCGCTTTCCCCAAATAGATATCAAACCTGCAACATGCGCGCAAACAAAAGAGAACATGTTGTTAGATACAACATGTTGACTTGCGTCAAAACGGAGACTGGAACTCACTGGAAGAAGTGGCTAGTGGCAGCGTCACACGTCATCAACATTTTCGTGCCTCACTGATGAGGCTTGTCGGGCTTATATATTCGCGCCGTGTTCATGCGTGACATCGAGGGAAATACACCCTCGTCAAACAACAGCAGCTGTGCGAGCTCCCGATCGGTCGGATCTTCCAAGCCTTATCATCGCCTCTTCTCGCCTTGTTGTTCGTAAAGTGCTGCATTTCGAGCAAGCAGGTAAAGCGGTTGCCGGCCATGTGCATGCCAAACCCGCCGCTCGGGATCGCGCTTTGACTTGTGGTGGACAAGTGCTGGCAGATTCCCTTTAGTGTGCTATAGAGCACGATCGCAAGCAGCAAGACCACAAACCGCACCACCTCCCATGGCTCAATGGAGGCCGCAAGTCGCATCCGCGCTTTCACAGCTTGTAGATCCTCGACAGTCACTTGCTCGCCACTGCCGCGCCGGCGGCGTTGCGATGCGATGAAATTTTCTGCATGCTCCTGCCGCGTTTGGCGCTCGTAGCGGTGGTTCTCGTGCTATGTCCTTCCACAAAGAACGCGGAAAGAATTCAAAGAAGTGACTGGTGGGGCTGTCGTGAAGCTCGTTCATTTCAGCGACCGGACCGCCATGCCTCGTGGAAAGCCCTGGGTACGCCGTTGTGTTGTGACTGACGCCCGCCATCACTGGACCCCACTCCATAGCCCGCAACGCACTAGTGTCGGCTTTCGCTGCATCGAGCCGGACACTGCCGAGATGGTGGCGTCAATGCTTTCATCATCTATCTCTTCCTCGTCATCAACACTGATCCGGTTTGGTCCTGCCTCCGCCTCCATGCACACGCCACCCAACTCGTCCGACGAGTCGTAGTCGTCAATTGACCCTCCGTGCTCGAGTTTGCTGACGATATAAAGCTCGAGCTGGTTCCAAGGAGGTGCGGTGTCATCGTCTTCACTATCTGTTTGGCCAGCGCTCTCCACTATGTCGCCGGCGAGAAGCTTGACAAATGACAGCGGAAGTGCGCTCACAGGCAGCTGCGAGAAGCCGTTCATCATGTCGCTTGACTCGCTTGTATGAGCCAGAGCAACAGGGGATGAAGGCGAGCTTCGTGACGTCTGGTGCTCTGCTGGTGAGGGCATCGGCTAGTTTGGCAAACGAGTGGCCGCAGTACGTCGCTTTCCCGGCGGTGGCGTATCATTCGCAGGAGTCTGAGCTGGCAGCAGCCCCGAGGGGAACGGCCTCAGCGTCACGGTGACATCACCGTGCTGTTACGGCGGCGTGTGCGGTGCTGCATCGTGTGATGGTGTCATGGGTGTGATGGTAGATGGTGCGTCGTGCTTTGGCACTTGCGGTGGGTTTGGCGGTGTTACGACATGAGAGAGATCGTGCGTACGGCTCTCCAGCTACCTTCCGCGCTAACGCCTCGCCGCCTTCGAACACGTCAAGCCCAGGCTCGCCACTCTCGACTGACGACCGGCCCCACACGTACACGAAGCTCGCCTGCAGCCCTCGTCCCCTCACCGCAGTCCATTCTGCTGCGCGTGCGCGGCTCCAGCCTTCTCGAAACGCAGCCGCGACCGCAGCTCGACTCTGTCTGCTAGGAGCAGGCGATGCAGCTAGTAATACAGCACAACGTCAGGCTCATTCCGCTTATTTCCCGTGCTTGCGTCGCTCGCTTCCTTCGTGACGACCTCCGACTCACTCGCCTGCTCCCGCGTGCCCGCTCAGTGACATATTCGTCAATGATTGGATCTGGGTGGCGGGCGGCGGCTGCGAGCCACTCGCTTGCGTGCGAGGGAGGGTGAGGTACAGTAGGCTTTACGAGAAAAGAGTGGGTCGCAAAGTGCCGCTGTGATGGCAGTTACGGGGTGCTGGAAAGAGAACGGCTTTTTCTTTATCTCCCACAATCCGCATATGAAATAAAATATCTCCTATTACAGCACGGTTTCACTGTTGGTATAACATGTTGCATGATGCAACATGTGGTATTATGGGGGGGTTAAAGCGTTGCCAGTCGTGATTGTCTAAAATGCGCTTTTTACATAATTCAACGGATGAAAGTGAGGCTCGTGTCACTAGCCAAAATTACAAATATCAGTTCCCCTTTTCTGCATATCTCCACTTGTTCACTATCCACTTGCTTTCGGACTGCCATGCCGATTGGTCTGTCTGCCAGTGTATGATAGAGATCAAGCATGGAGAGTACCCCAACATACAGTCCGTGCGACGAAGCTCTGCCCAGATTCAAGGGCTTGAGTCCAAAGGACATCAAAAGAAAGCGAATAGAGCTAACGCACCCTATTTCAGTGCTTCCTCGGGCGACAGGCACGTCACTGTTAGAAATCATAAACCCTCGACATTATTGAGTTTTTGTAAGAAGAACCTCCCATTTCTTTCGACTATTATCTGTTTTTATTGGCGTGTTCAGACAACTTCACGACATCCGAAAAACAACCCATTGCGCTCTGCTTCAACCTACCGGCTCGAAGAACAACCTAACAGCTTGTTGCAACCCCGAACATATTCTTTGTACATATGCAGTTTACCAGCGACCAACGATCGTCGTTTGTGACGACCATCCTCTTTTGGTATATTCAGAAATTTTTGGTAAACTATGAGTGTCCCTGTTCTGGATGCGTGCCATCGATTCGGGATCCTTGAATTTTCGGAACTCTCTGTCCGGAATTCACAGGACTCTGGAACCATTAGTGTGTAACGCACATGTATTCGGAACATGGCGATCATCTCCTCGCCAATGCCATTTTGAAGGAGGTAAAGAGGCGCCAAGTGCTCATGAGCGAGACAGACCGGACCAGCGCGTGCTCGTGTGCGCATCGACATGAAGACTCCAGAAACAGGAAGCGCCAAGCCGCAGCAGCGCAAACGAAGCACTAAAAGTAGCAGATCTAAGCAATCAGCTGATGTGATTGTGGCTCAAGGAGCTCGAGGTTTTTGAACGAATGCGCAGGCAGCATTCGCGCATATTGGCGGTACTGGACCGCCACGGAGATGACTCCCCAATGATTCCCCTCGAGGCGAACAGGATGAACGAAAAACTTCCCGGTCTCGATCTGGGTGGTGGAGTCGGCAGCGACACCGTCATAAACGCCAGCGAGCTCATAAACTGTGCACGAGTGTCAAACGAGCAGGTCGTCTCGCACGCAAACTGGATGACGGCGTTATTCATCCATCCATCATGCGCCACCGCGCCGATGACATTCTCGAGATTGAGAGCGTGAGAGCCGTTCGCCAACGTGTACTCCGTCCTCATGGCAGCTCGCTCAAGCTCTTGTGCTGCTTGTTGCACCAGTGTTCTGCGACGTGCGCCAAGAATCGGCGTCGTCCACATCATGGGTCGATACGCCACTGCGAACTCCGCCCCCTCCGCAAAGAGCTCCGGATCACTTGTTGTTTCGAGGCTTGACCTGTCCTCTCCGTGCAACCAGCGTAGGTCGCCTTCCCACCGAATGCAGGTGCGGCGACCGGAGTAGAAGTGCTTCATCGAGTAGACAAAGTAGCTCTAAGGCATAGTGGCAGAGGAGGAGACGTGTGTGAGCGTAGTGTGCACCAGTGTACCAGCAACCAGTGATGTCACAACAGCGACCTATGGTGCTGTGCAGGAACCCAAGCGCTGCCAGCAACCTTGACCAACCCGAAGAGCACGTTCCGCACCTCAAGAAGGACGGCGGGCTGGGAGTGATGCTTGCCTGCACGTCGTCGTCTTGTCCGTCGTCGGGATCAAACAATTGGCTTGGCAGGTAGAAGTACGCAGAGGGCTACCGTCGGTTCTTCTTTTGTTTAAAAGCACTCTCAAGCCTCAGCAAGAGCGCCTTCGGCACAATGTAATTGTACACGAAAGCAGCACGGCGAACACGAGCTTGACTGCCCGTTACCTTCCGTGCGGCAAGAAACTTGTCCTCCGTTCGCACTGGGTACTTCACAAGCACGTCCTTTGCGTTCTTGATGTTGCGGACACGAAGGGTCCATTTCACGGTCTCAGGCACGCAGATCGGGGTTACCGAGGTAAGAGCGGCTGCCACAGGCCGCTGTGCTCGGCGAGTACAACCTTGGATCTGGGCTTGACGAGGATCTCATGTTTGTTTGTCTGGTTGCAACTTCAACACGTCGACACTTTTCTTGATTGGCGTTGCCGACGCCGGCTCTGGCTCGACTTTCACAATCGGCGAGGCTGGAGATGTCATGGCACGTGCCATGGACATTGCACCGCTGCTATCGGTTTGTTCCTAGTCAGCTGCATGTGAGGCGCTCGCCATGTCGGTCTTGATGTTGTCGCTGCACAAGTGGTTGATGAGTCCTGCTTTGAACATGCTGATCGAGCCCATCACGTCTATGGCATCACGAATCGCGTCATCCGCGGTGTCGACCTCAACGTCAGAGAGAGCTGCTGTTGCATGTCCCATTGTCCCAAGCCTCTTGTCTTTTTCGCCGCCTTGAACACGTTCAGCTTTGTTGTCCTTGAGTTCCGGCTGCACGACTGACTCCCATCGATCCAACTGCTTATAGAAGTCTATCGAGAAGGGCCCTGCAGGTTTGTCGAGTAGCGGCTGGAACACAGCACTCGCGTACGTGAACTACTCGCTGAAGCACAAGATGACCAAGTTCGCTCGCGCTTTTCGCTTCAAGCGAACGATGATAATGCACTTCATCTTTTTCCCTGGTTGAAGCTGGTGCGACACTATCGCGGGTGATGATGAGCCGTCTTGGGTTGCGGCACCGCCTAAGGGTGCTGGAACTACTTGGGTTGCTAATTGGTCTTGGGTTGCTGCTTCCGCCGGGCTTGGTTGTGCGTCCTGCCCTTGTCTTACAATTATGATTGCTGGTATCACAAGGTCGATGCTTCGCTCGATCACACCTTGCACTTAGCGCGTGGAGTTCATGCATCAGCGCTCGGAGTCAGTTGTCATTGATAGTTGATCGAACCCGTGGCCCTCCCGCGAAATCAGTATCAAGTGCATGCATGGTAGCTCGTACGTGCTGAAAAAGTGGCAGTCGCATGCCCACATGAGATCGTCACAGGCAGTGACCTCGACACACATGATAACATGCCAACGCCGCTCATTATCCGCCTTCGAGCATAAGTCCTTCTTGGCGTGCAACATGAACAAATCGTGTAGGAGTTGAACCTTGCTGAGAGCCCAAAAATCGCCGACCCGTCTTGAAACGCGGTGAAGGAAGAATGGCACAGCTTCAGGACTCCGCGAGCGTGCTGCGTGCCAATGGGTGGTGCTTGCGACTCGCCCGTGATTGCCTCTTGATACTCGAGAATACCACGAACGAAATTGTCAATTATCGTCTTCTTGCCGCGGAGAAACTTGTGCTGACTCCAGCGCGACTCGACTCTGTTGGTCGTCGAGTTGCCGGTTGTGAAGTACGCTGCCCGCTCTTCATTGCACCACACGCTTGATCAGGTTTCCAGCTCACGTTGAAGTACCCAGCGCTGCAGGACTGACTGCAAAGCTCTTGTAGGTCTCTTGGAAACGTGCAGCAGTCGGATTGTGTGGTACGCACGAAACACCGATCAGAAACGACAGACAGAAGAAGGTTGGCAGGTGATGTCATCCATCCACACCTGTAAATCATTTGCATGACCACGGCCTCGATCTCCGCTCCCTCCTTGACCTTCATGTTGAATCTCGGCGTTTGCATGAGCTTCTTCCAATAGGTGATGGCGTGAAACTGACACAGCAACACCTTGGACGACGGAAACCACGGCTCCAAGACACACCACTCGACAAAGTCCGTGTTGATGATGAATGGTTTGACGCTGGTCCACTCCGTGTTATTCGTCTTTAAGAACTCGAGGATGTACGATAGCGCTTTCGCCTTCTCATTCGGCGCCACAAAATCAATCATCGGGATGCCGCGACCTGATGGTGAAGTTGCAAGAAGACTTTCTACGCCTGAAACCGCCGTGCGAGCGTTAAGTTGCCTAACATACAAGATCGCAGATAGCAATACAGCACAGAACCCACCAAGATGGAACCCAAGGGTATTCATATTATGTGTCCAATCCATTACCAGCGTTTGCCCCCAGTGCTTGAACACCGCTCGCTGTGCTGATGTCTGGATGACGGTCGCGCACGTGAGGTCGAGTTGGTCTTGAAGCAGCAGGATGTCACAGCTGTCGTCTACGACGAGCCGAGTGAGCATCTCTCTCACTTGCGACTCTGTTGACTTGGCACCTAGCGTACGCCGCAGGAGGTTCCGAATCTGTTGGGGTGACACGTTGGACCATGCATGAACATATCATGCGTCACATTCGCAACAGCGGTTGCATACCTATCGCCATCGCTCACACGCACAAATCTTGCCCGACACGAACTGCGTGATCTTTTGCGACGGGGTGTGGACACCGCTCAGCGCCGTCACCGCCTTCATCAACTCTGTGTTCTTGGCAAGCGTGCGGGTTGACACGAGAGCTGTGTCCTCGGCCTTGTTTTTGTCGTGGTTGCGAGTGACCGCCTACGGAGTAAAGGATGTCATCTCATGAACTAGCCACGCGCCAATTGAGAGAAGCCGTCATGTACCTCATTCCCAACAACCACCCATCAACTCTTCTTCGTAGTATCACCAACGCGGTTCTCTCTTGCGACAAATCGAGCCTGGTATCAGGTATACCGCACGGTATGCGTTCTCTTGCCTTTTGTTTTCATTTCCGTGTACTGTATTTCCCGGAATAGAACGAACACTTCGTTTGGCTTTTCTTTGCCAGAAAACTACCGAGTCTAATAAAAACAGTTAAAGTGTTTTTAATTCAATTGAGCAATGTATTTACTATAAATGGCAGTTTGTACCGAAAATGTACGATCACAAAATAAATCTGAGCGGTATTTGTTTATGCAAGTTCTGTGGTCGTGATTTTATTGAAATGAATCATGAACCCAAGTGGTCCGTTCTGTTCTGGGAAGTACAGTTGCAATCAAGTACTGTATTCTCCGCGGTTAGTAGGTTCCACCTAACCCGAACTTTTAATGGCCAGGCTCAACCTTTCAGATTGTGTCCCCCTCTCAAGTCGATAAATTCAAAACTGTTCAAGACACAATTCTCAAATTAAAATCAATCAAGACAGAATAAGCCATCGATTCCAATGAACTTCCTCTGCTCTCTTACGCACGACCCCTGACTTCGCACTGAAGTTTGGACACCACAGTATTGAACACTTAGACAGCGCCGACTCTACCAGCAATTCATACAGCTCATCTCGACGATCGCCCCTTTAGGTTGCAGCGGATTTGTTGATCAAACTTTTGACGCTCACTATCGCTGTATGCTGCTTTGAGAATTTAGCACGCACTTGACAGCTTTCCTACTGAATCTTGATCATAATATTTTCCCGTAAAACTCGGCTGAAGTGCAACCAACGGCCACCATGCAACATTCTTTTTACAACGAGTGAATACAGTCAACATCCAAAAAAGGTAAAATGACAACCTGCCACCGAACAACCTCCCCCTCCCTCAACCACTTAAAAAGCACACCACTAACTCCATTGCACTTGCGCAGGGTCGCGCGGGCTCGCTAAGCCCATGCTGTTGCCACTTCCTCCACGCGTAACACCCCGTCGCCACCTCCTCACAGATCTCAAAACCACGCTGGTGGTGTCGCCATCAACCACCACCGTTTCATGGCGGCACCACCAACTTGCACAACACCCTACGACCACCAATCACCACCGCCACAACCTCCCAAAAACCCTCCACGACAACCACCTTCATGCACATGCTTTGAGATTTGGTGACGTAACCACTACTTGCACACACCACCAATCGCTCGCTTATCTCCTATTCACACTGACCCACCGCCGCTGCTTGCATGCACCTCCATTAATTACCACGTCCCCTCTCCACCACATCCTTGCTTCATCTCGTGTCCACCTGCCGTTACCGTCCATTATTCGGGGCACAAGACTTTGTCCTATTATCTGTAATTTCGATATCTCCAAGTAAGTATTTGCAATTATTATGTGATCCAGTTTTGGCCGTTTTTTGTTGTTTTTACAATGTTGCACCTCGACCGAGTTTTACGGTACGTTAGCCTCAAATGCGATGGCGGTCGAACGACACGGCTGTCCGATCAGACGCCCTTGCATCGTTGTCGCCACCGTTCTCGTTTGTATCGTGGTGGTCACGCTACAAAAGTGTTGACGTTTGATACTATGACAGTATCCGATACAGTAGTACATCATGTACCCAGGATTGAAGAAAACGCACCTGCAGACCACTCAAATCAAATTACCTTTCCATTCCCATAATGCGACAAAGTCGGGCGAGTAGCATTATAGAGGAAAGTGGTGGACCCTACTATCGCGGAATTTACAGTACTCAAGGCGCTAATTTCTTCAGGTTACCTCAAAGTATAAATTAAAATCTTTGCGGCCTCAGATTAATTGGAATACATACTGTATGTAACCAGACCTTCAGGAGAACAACAAGACCGCCCAGTAACAGTCTGGTCAAAGTAAAGTCTGGACTGAGTTTTCTCAATATCACTGGGTCACCATTGGCAGAGAAAGCATGCCAAAACGCCCTTTGTCTGTCTATTTCCATTCTGGAATCGCTGTTTTCATATATCCACGTCTAGGCCATTCGAGACCTAGACGAGGTTTGAGTGCGAATGGTTGTTCTATCCAGTCCAGCACCCACGAAAGAAACAGCAAGCAGCAGCTGCGAACAGACAGCGGAGGGTGTCCGAAAAGGCGGGGAAGGTGCACTCCTGACAGAGAGTGATCACCTGTTACTAACGTGAAAAAAAGAACGGATCGACAACCTTTAACGCAAAATACTCCAACTATACGTTGTTCGCTCTAACGAAGACCTACCAAGCCCAAAGTGGGCAAATCGACCAAGCCGTAGTGCTGTCCGGCGTCTCAGAGAGGCGAGCAGTGGTTTTCAAGAACGAAGGACCTGCCACTCTTGAGTCTCTCGAGAGGACACAGATCGCGATGCCACCAGAGTGCGAGATCACAGAAGTGATCGCATGGTTCCAGGATGATGTAGGAGCGATAGATGGAGCTCTTGTCAGGATATGCCACCGGACAATTACGAACGGTGGTACTATAGGAAGGGCTACCCCGCGATCAACCCGCAAGCAATCGTGAACCACACTGGGGTTTATAGATTCCTGTCGAAATGTTCTGGGTCGAACAAGGACCAAGCCATGTGGAATAAGAGCGGGGTGAAGCGGAGGTGCGAATAGAAACTCGCTGAGGCTTTCTTTAGACTATCTCTCGCTGACGTTGCTGTTGATGAATATCTGGAATCGACGAATTCGTGTCACTCGGGATGCACTTGATTTTATTATGTGGGCGACAAGCTATGGTGACACCTACTCATGCTTTTTCCAGAGAACAACTCCGCAGTAGACGAGAGCATACAGTGGTACAACTACTTGCACACGTGAAACCGTATCTCCGTGGCGCGAGTGTTTAGTATGCTCATGAGTCGGTTCTGGATCCAGACGGCACTCTGCAGCAACAATCCTTGATAGAACAGCAGATGTGGTTGTCGCTTGCGCAGTTCTGCGCAATCTCCTGATTACGGTCGGTGGTTGACTTTTCACGGCGGCGTGTAACCGCTTCTACAAGACGCCGGTGAGAACTCGGTGACCAATGCTTCGGACACGCCACGATTCTAATGCACCAACAGGTATGTGCAAAGCGACACGGTCTCTCGATTGTGTTTGTCGAGTGACTCACTTCCTCTCAAGTGTGCCGATTAGCTTTTGGAGTAAACCTAGTTGAAGGGTCTGAAACGCCTGCACTTCATTGTGCTCGGAATGTATCCTCTTTCGCTTCAGGCGTGAACGTCGACGAAACCGCTGTCATCCCTGAGCTCGTGACGTGGGCAAGCTTCACGAAACTTGGAAATTTGTTGTTGCGGCCTGCAATTCGTTGACGCTCGTTGTTCCGCTTTAGGACTGTTGATATAATCTACTGTACAAAACCTCTCGATAAAACCCAACAAGCAATTGAGACACCTTGAAACAAAAGTATCCTTGTGGTGTTTTTGAGGTTTTTAATGACGCGCACTGTGATAAGCTTGAGCGTCTTGGCTACCCATTCAGCCTTTCAGAATGAAAATCGGCCTAGTAGGACTCGAGATATCAAGCTTAAGAAATCTATCTTCAAAAATTATTTATTTAAAAAAATGTAAATTTGTGAATCTAATGTTGAAAATTCTGCTTTCAAAATGATATGCCTGGCGCGGACGAACTGTCCCTGGAACACCTCAAAATACGGGTTTTTCGATCTCGCGAATTTTCGCGAAACGAAACTATCCTCCATAATTCCCATACATACCTCAATTATATTCCTAAAAACACAGGCACAGTCGAAATGTATCCTAAACTATTCTAAACTTTGTTCCGGCTATTTCAAAAGTATCCTCACAGCCACTATCTCAATTTCTGTACAAATTTATGACTGCCTGCTCACACAGCGGATTCTTTCATTTCGTCTTCGCTCAGACTGTGTCTCTTCGCTCAAGATGTGCCCCTTTTTTATATCGCGTGCTTTCACGAGTTTTTGTTGACTCCATGATGTTGTTCGCGTCGTGATGTCATCAAGCGCCACTTCCTTTCTACTCTGCACGAATTGTCTGTGCGAGATGTTGCACAGTGCAATGCAGCCCTCCTTGAACACCGTACCGACGTAGGGCAAGGTGTAGCTAAACCTCTTTCGCTGAGTCACTGTGCATTTTGTCGTCTTGCTCGAGTCCATTGTCAACACTTCGCCACTGCTGCTCATTATCGCGCAACACTAGTTTGCGTTTTTCTCAGCTTCTGTTTTTTGGGCTCCATATTTGTCTTTCAACTTTGACGGCCTCTCGCACAAAACCCTAAAAAATGCCATAAGGATACTTTTGTTTCAAGGTGCCTCAATTGGGAGTAGCCTTCTAAGGCCCCCGTTTTTTCTTTATTCAGCCTCCATAACGCAAACATTTATAAAATCGAAGAGTCAACATAAAATAGGGGTGTGAGTACTGTAACCGTAGAAGTACTCGAACCAGCGCATTGATTGAGAGCCAAAGGACGTGGTGGACTCTCTCAATGACCAGCGCGTTGAGTGCGCTCGTCTCAGCATGAAGCACATAAGAGCGCGTTGTCATCCTTGTCGACGCGAATATGGCAAGAAATGAGGACGAACAAGTGGTGACATAGATGGTGGTACCAGTGCCCTAAGCTGAGCATCTGTGAGGCAATATCTTTATTGTCGAAGGCGTCCTCTGGACGATCATGAACATGCACCCCCACACGATCGATTGCCTCGCGTTCCCGGCGTCCTCCAGCTTAAGAAACCCTCATTTCAGCGTGCCAGCCTGTGTGTACGAGTGGGGCCAGCTGAATGTATCGCTCCCGCTTACAAGGACAATGCCGAGCGGCGCCTTGGTTCTCCAACGCGTCCTGCACCCAGGGCTCCCGCTGAAGGATGAACTTGGTGGTGCGCTGTGCCAAACCGTTCTACACGCCCGAAACTGCCAAACTGCGCTGTACACGACGTACATGAACGTGCGACATGCCATCGCTAAGAACGCGAGTGTCACGTGCGCTGCCTTCGCGTCGGTCACGACCGGCACGATGGGATTCCGGCTGATCCGTGCGGCAGTGATCGCGTTTCAGGCGATTCGAGGCACGACTACCAGCGTCGCTTACTACCATGATCGTGTTCGTGTGCGTCGAGAAGCATACGTTCTCAGCATTCTCGGCTGCGCGCCGCCAAGGTCTCGCAATCGCTCTGAACCGGTACTTTGTTGCGGCCGACGCGTAGTGGAGATGAAATCGTGGACGACACGACAGGCCAGCAATCTTACGTAGGTCCTTTCCAACACCAGCAGTCTCCACAAGCGTTGGCCCGTCACAGTTACTTCGCGCAGAACTCGCTCTTCTTTATGCAGCCGCCGCCTCTTCTCACACTTCCACGAACCCCACGTATCAGGAGCGCGAGTGTGAGTCACGCACAATGTCCTTGTGCAGCATCACGACGAGCGCCACGAACGTAAATACGATCAGCACAAGCACGAGCGGCGTCGAGCGGTAATACTCTGAGCCGTGTTCTCGTTCCCTTCCGCCGACACCGCAACCGTCAGCTGCTGCTGGATGCTCAACCCCGCAACCGATTCCGCGAGTCACTTACTCCCAATTGGTACAATATCTCTTCGCGCTGTTTCCTTAGCGGTCCGGGTTGTCGGGGTCTGCGCGCAGGTCGTCATAGTGGCCGCAAAAGTCGCACTGCGCACCGTTCGCGACTTGCGCGCTCGTCCGAGAGCGACGCAAGCACGGACGCGCGCTGCCACCGACCGTCGCCGCCGTTCGAAAAGAAGGTCTGCTTGATTGCAACGCCCTCCCCGCCGACGGGTCCACGACGTCCCCAAACGCCGCGAGGCACAGCGCTTCTTGGTGCGTGAGGTCGCCAACCGCCGCTCGCAGGCTCTGTGTCGCTGGCGCTTTGACGGACGCTAGCTGCGAGCACTTTGCTAGCGAGAGCAGCGCGACTGTCGTGTCTAGGTACGCGGCACGGAACCGCGCAGTGGGTGCTCCTGGTCAAACTTCTCGGCGAGTACGATCACGAAGCCAGCTAGTTCCCCCGAAAGCACACCTTCGCCACCATTGTATAGGATCACGGGACCGTCGGGCTTGCGCTAGAAATAGTCTACCTCCTAGTAGAGCTGCTGGAACGTCGCCTTCGTTGTCAGCGACTCCAGCGCGCGCTCTTCGTCCGTGGTGAGGCGGTAGACACACTTTGTATAGAAACACGATTGCTGCTTCGAGTGTCTGTGCGCGTCGAGTTCGTCGTTGAGGTCCAGGAAGTTCTTGAATCACAACCACAGGAAGCCAAAACATGAGTGCGGATGAGTGTGAGTTCCGATGTGTCCTAGAACCACTTGCTCTTCCTCATTTCGTGCCAAATGAGCTTCATGCTGAGAGGAACGCACTCCACGCGCTAGTCATTGAGAGAGTCCACCACGTCCTTTGGCTCTCAATCAATGCGCTGGTTCGAGTGCTTCTACGGCTACAGTACTCACACCCCTATTTTATATTTACTCTTCAATTTTACATATGTTTGCGTAATGGAGGCTGAATAAAAAAAATGGGGATTTGGAGGGGACTCCTCAATTGGGTTTCATTGCAAGATTACGTCATCTTGCCTGTGGAAAGTCTCTGTGTATTACTAGTCCAAGAACTTTCGTCGAATTAAAATCCATTGCTAGGGAATGTTCTTTGTCCAATATGGATGAGTCAGTGTTGAGTTTAAAAGTCATGTGGATTACATCAAATCCAGTACATTAGATATTTTCTTAATCCATTCTATGAATTTGTCGAATCTTTGGAATTGTTTGTCAACAATTCCCTCCTCCGAGAACCATGCGCAAACCATCCATTGGATGTGTCCATCCCCCAACTTTTTTTCGCGTTGCACGGGCCGAGCCATCTTGGCTCGGCTTGGCCCTTGGCTCGGCTTGAGAAATAATGGGTTTGATGACGACGCACCTAAAACGGAGGAGCAAAGTGGCTGGCGCTGGTGGCGGAGCGGAGGGTGGGGACAGCGAATCTGCTGGTGGCGACCGCAGAGCATGGAGCTCGGTGGAAGCTACGGTGGAGGCCCTGGAGCAGCGCCGTCGACTGCTGCGTCGACAGTGATGGATGGCGAGGTCCTCATCACAGCAGCTGCGCCAGGTACTGTCGCGTCCATAGATACTGGTACGTGTGTACAATTTGAAATCGAAGCAACACATACTCGATGATGTCGCAACCAACTCATGCATGCACCAATCAATGTGGCGTCACATTGAGCAACAGCAGCAGCAGGAGCGGGAATGCTGGCGCCGCGCCGCGTACGCTTCAGCGGCAGCGATGACCTGCGTCTCGTGCAGTGCGTGCGCACGTACCAGCCGTACGCCGCCGAGCACGGTCGCAAGATCCGCATGTGGGAGTCTATCGCGCAGGAGCTGCGCTTGAGCGCGGAGAAAATGAGTCTGGTGCAATTGACTGGTCGCGCAGTCTCGGACCGGTACGCATGCGTGCCCCCAGTGTACGCCCTTTGGACGAAGTTTTTTGCATGACTGACGAGTTCGGGAAGACACCCTTGCTGAGTGGACCTCCAACGGAACCGTTTCGAACATTGAAAATGTTTCGCGCTGACCACGTAACATTGCATGTGTACCTCTGCGCAGCTTTCAGTTGCTGCTCAAGCTGCACCGGAACGGGACGCTCCGAGTGAAGAGCCCACCCGCGACCGCAGTGGAGCTGCATCAGGTCATCAACAGCGTGCTGCACGACATCTCGAGCCACATTGATGAGATCCGCGCGAGCCGCAGCAAGCCAGCCAAAGGCTTCGCGGACCCTCCGCGCTTGCAAGTTTCAGCACTGCCGCTAGTGCCAATAGTAAAGACCGCGCTGGCGACATCTGCGGGGGCGGCGACAGGAGGTGCAACCGAATATGACGACGAGTGCGAACAAGCGGCGCTAGTAGAGGAGGCAGAGGACGACGAAGACGGAGAGGCGGAAGACGTGTCGAGCCAGTTGAGCGGGCGGACGGCGGTGCAGCTTGGTGAGTCAGCGACTTTGGCGCCAGCAACAGCCGCGGTGGTTCGCGAGGATAACGAGGCGGCTGCGCTTGCAGACGATGCAGTCGCAATGGCGGAAGGTCCGGAGCAGCGGCAGACGCAACTCACACAGCAGCCGGAAGGGCGTGCGCCGATACACTCGCAGTCGCTGAGCGCGCAGCTTGTAGAGCTGGAGGCGGAGAAGGTGCGGCTCAAGAAGCGCAAGCTGGCGCTGCTGGTGCAGCAGCACGAGGAGCGTATGGCGCTCGAGCACCAGCGGCTTGAGCTTGAGGCGCAGCGTGCGCGCGACGAGTCGGCGGCACGACGGCGCGAGTGGCAGCAGCTGCTCGCTCGTCTGGGTAATGGCGGTGGAGAGGTGTCTGCATCGCAGTCTCCTTCGTAGCCATTCGTTCCGTCACGGGAGGGAAGGAAGGGGGTTTGAAGTTGGCGCAGATGATGGTATTCGGCGGTCGCAAGGGAACAACTGCCAGCTGATACTTTCAAGACAGTGAGGGAGGCTCGCTAGAGCGTACCAGTACAATTGAGGAGAGGAGAGCCCCAACGTCCACATGTGGGCAGCGCATCAACCGGATGCATCTGTGCATGAGCACAGTCCAGCGATCTTGATCCAGTACTGACGGCGACATAAATGAAATGAATTTCGGCAATCATATGACATGAAAAATGGTTGGTCACCTGGTGTGTTCTGGGCCGCATTTCGTCCGAATCAGCAGAAAACTGAAGGTGTGGCTACGGCTAGACGTACCTGGTGGCTGCGTGACTGGCAGTGAGAGCGAGCCGTTCTCGCTCAACACGCGCCACGTCGTGACCTCGAACAGCGTCGGCGACATCCAGGCGAAGCTGATAGAGCGCATTGCGAGCGCCGCCCATGTGTGCGAGAAAGCGAGTGAACGCTCAATCGTCGTCGCTTTAACGAGCCAAAAGCGAGCTCCGCACGCGAACGAAAGGATGCACACATCGTCTGAGAGAGCGAAGGCGCAAATGTTTATTGTATCCAGTATGTTGGAAACTACAGACATGTTTATTGTCTCCAGTACACCCCGCGCCGAAAAAAACAAAACGACAAAAAATAGCTTTATTTTGTCAATTTTAGCACAAATCATACGTGTTTTTAACATCAGAACCACCGCGTCACAGCGGTCCTGCTGATATGCTTAGATTTCACAGATTCGAAGTACAACAAGCGTGACAAAAATTTGCTGACATTTTGGCACGCCAAAAAAGCAGAACGAAAAGGCATACTGAATTCAAGTCATTTTAGCCCAAAAACTTAAATTGAACAAGTGTCTCCTTTCGCCTTTGTCACCAAGAAGCAACGACGAGGCATGGAGTCGACAAGTGACTCCAGCAGAGATGGACTGAGCCTCTGCCACTCGTTCAATATGCTGATCTTAAGCTGTTCTACTGTCCTGTACTGACGACCGTCTCAATATACTGCTGCTGTCATGACACCCCACAAGTTTTCTATCGGGTTCAGGTCCGGGCTGCGTGCAGGCCACTGCATGACGTCGATGTTGTTATCATCCAGGTACGCGCGAGTGTAGCGAGCGTTGTGAATGGCAGCATTATCCTGTTGGAAAACGAACCCATCTGGATGCGTCCGCTCGACGAATGGGTATA
>JAASFJ010000487.1:0-21306 GCA_023333755.1 Globisporangium uncinulatum
CATCCGGGCGACGTCCTTCATAACTGGGGCAGATGAAGCTAAAGCCTCTGAGCGGACGTAGGAGTTGGACAGCGCCTGCGATGTTTGGTGGTTGTGCATGCGCGTCTGTGTACACAGTTCGGAAATAAGCGAATCTCTTTGTTTTTGTAAGAAGAGCATCGCAGTGAGAATTGTATCCCTTTCTCAGAAAGATAATAACATGCGTACTTTACCGCAATGTACTGGATATGTGTCACTAAGTTGTTAAGTCGACCGCAATACTTGTTGAGTCAACAAAGTTGACTATTAAGTCGACATATGTAGAACCATTTATTCGGTCGTGTCGAATCGAAAATATTTATACAAAGTTACACTCACTTTTGTAGGTGTGCGATATGTTTTGCGGAGTGTAATAATTCTGAGAATTTGCAACGAGACTTGCGTGGACAATCGTAGAACCTATTGTTATCGAGCATCTTGTCGCCATTGTGCCAAGCAAGCAGCATGCATCACTCGACGTTCACCGAAGGCTCTCGTTCATGACACACAGTACTTGAAGATGCAGGGCGAACCAAGGAGTGATGACGTGCCGCCTTCGACGCCTCGAAGACTGCTTCACAGCGTCGGCTTCGGGCACCACGCACACGAGGGAGACGCCGACGACGACCCGATTATCCGAGACTCACACCATCAGCACCACGAGAGCACTGCCAGGAGCGTTCCAAGTGGCGATAGCGTGTCTGCACCACTAAGTACTCGCTCACTCGCTTCTCTAAACGGACACCTGTCAGATTTCGCAAATGACGCGGGCACCACCTTGGAAGCCGAGCCGATTTGGACACGACCAGAGCACAAGGTCGCGACGTTTGTGTTACTGCTCATGGAGGAATTCCTCGTCTCGTACCGGCTAGAGAAGACGGCGCGAGCACTCACAGCTGAGCTGCACGAGCAGAAGCTCGTCCTGTCGGGAGGCAGCACCAGCAATGATCTCTGGTGCGAAATGGTGCACAGCTGTCGCGCAGCACTCGGTCGCACGAGCTCAAGCTCCAGCACGTTGGAGAAGCTCGTCGAGTTCTGCACGAGTGGAGCAGCGCTGACGCGAAAGAACTTTGCGCTCGAACTCATGCGGAACCCTGTGAGTGTGTGCGTGTCACCAAAGCGCACAGAAGGCAAGAAAAAGAGCGGCGCGTTCTCACTCGTGGACGCGCACATGCAAGCGCTCCGTTCGCCAGTGGTGCGGCCGAGTCGGCGAGTGGTGATCACAGCGCTACAAGAGTCACCATCAAGCTTACAATTGCAGACAGCCACTTCCTCGCCATCCCTCAAGAGCTCAGCATCAGCGCCAGTGCTGTCAACTTCAACTTCAACTGGTGGTAATACCACTGGTCCTGTCTCACCACATCGATTATCCACCTCTCATATTCCAGCGTCGAAGAAAGCGACCAAGAAGAAGCACACGCACAGCCACAGCAGCGCGAGTGAAACACCCGTCCTCCATCGCCATCACCACCACCCGGACAGCTTCTACCACCAGCTCGACAAGCCGCACTCGAACGGCCACTTCGGCAGCACACAGACAAACGTGGCAGTGCACGCGAGTTTCGAGGCGCGCACGCGTACGCCCGGGTCGTACGTCGAGCCAGCGCTCGTACTCGCACACGAGGCGCAGCTCAAGCACGAGCTCTCGTCCGTGCGCATCCTGGAGCGCGAGCTGCGCCACATCCGCCTCGAGAAGATTGCGGTCGAGCCCAAGCGCGCGCTCGCCAAGCGCCTCGGCTTCGCGTCGCTCTCGAAAGCTGAGCTCCGCGAGCAACGCGGGAGACAGGACCCGTGCGTGAATGCGCTCGTGATGGAGAAGCTCGGCTTTGCCAAGCGCGCCGAGTGTGCGCTGTGCCAGTTCGACTTTTTGCTCGTGAACCTGCCGCACAAAGTGAGCTTCAAGTGCATCATGGACGTGTACGCCAAGTGGGAGTACGACCCGCCCGACCGCGCGCACGCGACGAAGTACTGTGCGCCGCTCTGTTACGACTCAGTGCGCGTCTGTCGCATGTGTGCGCAGATCGTCTTTGAGCACACGGGCTCGAGTGAAGCGCTCGTGAGTGGACTCGAGCTGCTCGTAGGCACCACCCGGCGCTCAGGCGTGCAGCTGCCGCCGCCGCACCACCCGTCTGCTCGGCGAGGCAAGCCGGACGCGCGGGACGAGAGCGACTTCTTCTGCTCGGACCCGTACGCCCTCCCGCCGTTGTTCGTTGACGACTGCTACGATGAGCGCAGCGCTGGCAGCCGCTACGACGGAGACGCGCTGTACGATGAGCACCGCAGTGCGCCGCACGTCGAGTCGCCTGCGAAAGCGATCGTGTACGCGAACCAGAGCAATGAACTCGGCCACTTTATGACGACAAAGGAGTGGGAAGTGATCAACCCTGAGCGGAGCTTCATCCGCGAAGCGATCGAGAGCACTGTCAAGAAGAGCGCAGTGGCAAATGAGCTGCGTGCCAGTCGGTAATGAGATGAGGCCAGTCTGATTCCAGACAAGTTGGACAATTACGCCAAATAGGAGAATGAGAACACGAAAGAGATGAAAATGGAAGGAACCTGAGCTCATCGCATTAACGTCGACTGGAGCCTTCGCTCGCAGCAGTCAGCAACACGGACCGACCGTCGCGCACTTACGCGCTGTCCTCGTTCTGGAACTGGTACGTGACGTGGCACTTGCCGCAGTAGTGGCGGTCAAAGTGCGTGGCCATGAACACACCGGCGCCGCACGTGGGCGACGGGCACTCCTTCTTCAGGCGCTTGATCTTGCCGTTGTCGTCCACCTTGTAGAACTTGAGCACCGCGAGCTTGACCTTGCGGTGCTTGTGCTTAATCTTCTTGGGCTTCGTGTACTGTTTCTTCTTGCGCTTCTTGCCACCACCACGCAGACGCAGCACCAGGTGGAGCGTCGACTCCTTCTGAATGTTGTAGTCCGAGAGCGTGCGGCCGTCCTCGAGCTGCTTGCCAGCAAAGATCAGGCGCTGCTGGTCAGGCGGGATGCCTTGTAGGAAAAAAGCACAAGCGTGACAAAAGTCAGGGACTGCACGGCCAATCGAATCTGCGACGTGTGACAAACGCACCCTCCTTGTCCTGGATTTTCTGCTTCACATTGTCGATGCTGTCCGACGGCTCGACATCGAGCGTGATCGTCTTGCCCGTGAGGGTCTTGACGAAAATCTGCATTTTCTGTAGAGGAGACGACGGGGTGCGGTGAGTGGTTAGACGACCGCCAGCAACAGGGCGGCACCTGGAGAGGACGAGAAGCGAGCACCAGCGCCAGACACGGACGGGCGGCAGCGAGCAGCCGAGTGAGAGAGAGCAAACACGCGAACGTGTCGAGAAGGCTGACGAGAGCTCTGATCTCCCGTGCGCTTCTCTCTCGCCACTCGACTGTTGACGTCGTCGTCCAGTGCTGGATGCGTCGCTTCCGCCCTCCAGCGTGCCGAGGAGACAAGCGATCATGCAGGTCCATGAATATACCTACGGATCAGGAGCCCGACGTCACTCCTCACCCTCCTCCTCCTCCTCCGAAAAAGAAGTGGTGGAAGCCAGAGAGCGACGCCGAACTGCCCAATCCGATCCTTGATATACACACGACGCATAATCCTTGCCGCCCGCGGAGCTGCGTGCTGCGTCGCCTTGCGTGCGTCCGTAGTGGACGACGGACCACTGTACGAGCGCCAAGAGTCGTCCCTGTCTTCCCGAGCGCGAGCGAGAAACATCGCGCCGGTCGAGGTCGTCCGAGCGTCGGAGAGGGTGCGAGGAGCGTGCCGAGTGCGCGTCAACGCCCAGCACCACCAGCAGCAGCAGCAGCGCCGACGGGACGAGAGGCTTCTGTCGTCTTCACGTGCGATATCGTCGGATCTGGGGTGTAGGTATCGTCGTGGCCGGAAATGGAGAGCGCGTGCATCGTCACATACCGCTGGCTCGGTCTCGGTCGGTTCCCAATTCCAAAGTGCTCGCGACGTGCGCAGCCCGTGTGAATTGAGCGCCAACCAAACATTTGCTCGAGCTCGCAGCCACCCGTTTCAAGCGTGAAACAGCATATGCTGCATGCGAGGGGTCCGGGAAAAGTACGAAACCTTTACTGTATATAATTCTGAAAAGTACGAATTGCAAGGGTACACTGGTTACTGAAGCGAACAAATTGCAGGGGTACCCTGGTTACTGCTGGCTACTGAAGACGACGACACCAAGCTGGTGTCACCAGCTTCGTTGTGGCCAACTCCTCATGAAGTTCAGGGAGAACTCGACTGTGGTCACCTTCATTGAAAGAAAGCGCTCAGTCCGTTGCCATGCGATTTACGTCCACACAAACGCGTGCTCTGTCCAGTGAAGGAACGATCCGCAACAATTTCGACCTCCAGGGTCCTCAAGCAACACCAGAGCACTTACAGGCACCACTGAGTGTTCATGCCGTTCGCACCGCTAGCACTGGCCGCTTTGTTTCCCTCCGCACTCATGACCGGCAGAGCAACACGTCGTCGATCAAAAAGCTTTTCCGCGAGCTTCTTTCAAGTTCAATCCATGGACACGAAATGCTCGCGTGTGGATTCCCTTTGCTCGCGTCACTCAAGTGAAATAAACCTCCAAAATGCAGTCGTGACATTCTCCTATTTGCGCCAACCCACAGACTCGGTCGGACGACGGCGATGGCAGCGCCGCTCGGGCTCGAGACCCGCGAACAGCGGGGCGTGTTCGTGACGTACATGGTGCTCTGGGTCGGCTACGGACTCCTGAACGAGCTCGCAAAGCGCCACGGCGTGCGCTTCAACTCGACGTCCGCAGTCGTGCTCCAGTCGCTCCTCAAGCTCGCGCTCGCTACGTACATGTTCCTCACGACCGACGCGCGCGAGCACGGTGGGCTGCTCGCGCGCTGGGCGTTCCTCATGCGCCAAGTGGCGGCGCACCGCGAGCTCCTGCTGCGCTACTTCATCCCAGCGAGCCTCTACGTGCTCTACGACGTGCTCTCGTACGTGAACTTGCGCCAGTTCGACGCGCCGACGTACTTCCTCCTCCTGCAGTTTCGCATGGTCGTCACGGGCGTGCTGCACCAGTTTATGTTCCAGCGCCGTCTGAACCGCAACCAGTGGGCGTCGCTTGCAGTCACGACGCTCGGGTGCGCCATCAAGACGCTCGGAGCGAGTGCGAGTGGCAGTGGAGCCACTAAAGGCGCGCCGACACTGTTCGCGTACGGTCTCCTCTTGGTCCAGATGCTCAGTAGTACGTTCGCTGGCGTGTACAACGAAGTGCTGCTGAAGAAGCAGACCAAGATCCCCCTGAACCTCCAGAACGTCTTCATGTACCTCGATTCGATCGCGTGCACCGTCGCGATGCTCGTGCTCGGGCTCACGGGCCAAACGTTCACTCAAGTCGTCCAGCCGGCCGAGCTCCGCGTCCTCTTCTCGCTCTACGTGTTTCCGATGGTGCTCATCATGTCGGGCATTGGCGTCGTCACGAGCCTCTTCCTCAAAGTCCTCGACTCGGTGCGCAAAGCGATCGCGAGTGCGCTCGAGCTCGTCTTCCTCCCACTGCTCACGGCCGTGCTCTTTGGCGTCCCGCTCACGCTCGCGACAGTCGCGTCCGTCGCGTTCGTTGGCTCGGGCGTTTACATTTACTCGCTCCCGGTTGTTAAGGCGCCAACCGGCTCGGCAGCTGCCACCTCGAAGCTCAGTGACCACGACGACGACGATGTCGAGAAGGGGAAGCAGCCAGTGCTGCCGCTTACAGCCAAGCAGTAGCCACACGGGCTTGAACGGTGGTGGTAATGACGACAATGCATGACTCGGAGCGTTCGGAGCCCATTCGTTGTGTGGGATTGGCTGGCTGGTAGGTTCGGGTGGAGCCGAACTCTCTCTCTATCCACCCACATGGTCATCTACTTCCACTCGACGCCCGAGCCGTCGCTGTCTGCGTCGGGGTTCGCGTGGTCCTCGTCGTCCAAGTACTCCATGAGCTCGCTCGTGCCGAACTTGTCCATGTACTCGTCCTCCGTCATGTCGCCGTACACGCGGTGCTTGTCGTCCACCATGTTCTCCCAGTGGTCTTCAAGAGCGAGAATGCGACGGGTATCGGCGTTCATAAAATGCACCACAATGTTGTTGCAGTCCGCAATCATCCAATCGTCGCACTCGCGGCCTTCGACCACGTAATCAAAGTCGTCCGCAAAGTCACGGGCACGCATGGATCCGATCATCAAGTCGGCCATGCGCCGCATGTGGGCCTGCGAGCGGCCGGTCGTGAAGATCATGTAATCCGCGAGACTCGACTTGCCCGCGAGGTCAACTGTGTACACGTCGACTGCTTTCTCGCGCTCGAGCGCCGCCTTAACTTCGGCCAGCGTTAAGTACGTCCTGATGCAGCCATATAACAGTTTGTAAATAACACACTCGCGACTAAGTACGCACAACAGGTCCCGCGACGTTACGCTGGAAGGAACGTACTGTGGGATTGGCGGGATGATGTCGGCGTTCCGCTTGCCGACCTCGGGCACCGCCCACTCGCCGACCTCAGCGGCCACGGCCGTCGGTTCTTCAGCCGCCTCCACGCCGCCTGGGAAGTTACGCGGCGTGTCGAGGTCGCAATAGAGGTCCACGAGCTCGTCGTAGCTCTTGGCGGCGTCCAGCGCCGTCCAGAAGTCGCCGCCGCTGATCACGTGGCCGTCGATATGCAGTTCTGCCGAGTACTTCTTCACACGCGTTGGGTAGTACGTCACGCCGAGAAACGCCGCTGCGGGGTTCTCCGAGTCGATCTCCGCCGGTTCGTCCACGTCCACGTCCTCCTCCTCGTCCTCCTCCTCGTCCTCCTCTATGAGCTCGTCGTCATCGTCGTCGCTGTCGTCGCCTTCCTCGTCGTCAGTGTCGTCAATTTCTTTATCGCCACTTGCACTGATCTTCTGGTGCTCGTCAGCCAGCGCAGCGGCCACGGAGCGCTTAGCAGCGGGTGTCACGTCGGACGTGTGCTGCTTGGCGCACGTGGCGCTCGACTGGAGAAAACGCGATGGCTGCTGCAGCCAGTGCGCGCCAGCAGACGGGACAGCACGACGTGCGCGCAAGATCGACGTAGAGGCGGAGGTGCGGACGGCCGCGCGACGCAGCAGCGGCAGTGCCAGCGTCACCAGCGTCATGACTTCTGTTGCGATCGTCGGAAGAATGAAATGCAGGACTGGTTGGCGCTGCCAAAACAGCCAACATTCGGCAGTGAAGCAATCAAGGATCGATGTTCACCTTGCTTTTGTCTCTACCAGCTTTTCAAGTGATGCAACATTTGCAAAATTATATGATATCTTTGGTAAAATCATTGATCTGGCCACAAATGCATCCATTTCGCCCGTTTCGCTCGCAACTCCTTCAGTACCAGCTTGCATGCCATGGTACAGCACGCGACGAGCTGCAAGCTCGTAAAGTGAAACCAAAATCTTGACTCTCAAAGGTCATCTTTTCAGTTCTTCCTCGCCACACGCCACCTGCTCGCTCGCCCCCTTGAGACGCCTCGTCTCGACGCTCGCGATGCTGCAGCCCGTGAGTCTGCGGCGCGCCACAAGCGGTGACGCCGCCCCCATTGCCCCGTCTCCGTCTAAGCGCACACAGTCAAGCGCCATGGCGTCCCGAGCCCGCAGCTCTTCTACTAGAGTGGCGCTGCTGCGTGTGCGGTCGAGCGCCAAAGACGCCACTGCGCGCACGTCGTCACCACTACGTGCGACTCCTGAGGGCATCGCGATTGGCACGGCGGCTGCAGCTGCGTTCCACTGCTTCAACGACCCTCTGGTGCGGCTTGGCTTGTGTATGTGTCGGACTGTATGCAGTTTCGTATAGAGCTCATGCGTGCGACTGCGACGGGATGGGAATGGGAACTAGGTCGCGCCAGAGCACGGCACGCTCGAGTGCACCCATAAGCACGGCGTGTGGGTGTACGTTGACCACAGCGTGCTCGGCACGACAGTGAACGGCACTCGCCGTGTCCAGAACGAAGCGGTCGTGGTGCGCACAGGCGATCGGTTGCTCGTCGGCAGCACTGAGATCGAGCTCCGCTTTGAGGCGACGACAACGCCAACGCCAACACACGCCTCAAAAGACAGCGACCTCCCGGCCTCGCAGACCCACGGGACGATTCGTAGTCGACACGCAGGGATTGCGCCATCGCCGATCGAGTGGAGTGCGCGAGCCGAGCGAACGAAGCCGCTCAGCACTGCTACGAAAGCGTTTGCGAGTGCGACGCCACCACCGCCTGCTGCGTCGCCAGCCCCAGGGTTCAACCCACGTCGCAAGCGCCACTCGATGACAGCGTTCACGCCGTCGCCAGCGCCACCACCGTCACTTGGGACAACTGCGAGCAGCAGCAGCTCGCACTTTCTCTTCCAGCGCACGCGACCGCTTGTGCCGTCAGCGCCATCGACGCCACCACGCGCAGATGCGACGCGTCCGCACCAGCCGACCCAGTCGCCAAGCCGACGCCGGAGCAACCAATCGGACGACGACGACGCAGGCGCAGAGCCATCCTCTTCGCGAGCACTGAAAGCGGCTCCGAGGACCGCTGGTTCTCCACCACCGCCGCCGCTCGGGTACTCGTCGTCTCCAATCGCTGGTCCGACGTCACGAGTCGGGGCAGCGCTGCACATCCCACAGAGTCCGTCGCCGAGACTGGGGCCACAACGACAGCCGCAGTCGCAGTCGCACCACCAGCAGCGTGTGGTCGCAGCCGCTGACCCGCCCAAGTCGTCCCAGCGTGACGACCTCCGCCGTCGCGTGCTCAAGAAGATGGAGCTCGACCACTTGCAGGACTCCAAGCGCGACGGCCGTTCCGTGCCGAGCGGCCTCCAGCTCCCACTGTCGCTGACGCCACGTAGCACCACCCAGTCCACAGCGCCAGCGTCGGCGACGACAGTCGGAGCTGGGACGGGAGCGTCGTCGTCGTCGTCAGTGTCGCCAGGTGCGCGACGACGGAGTCTGAACAACCAGCTGGACTTCACGCCGCCGTCGTCACCTGTCGCACACAAGGACATTCTGCGGCAGAAAGAGTCGCTGCTCAACATTCTCAAGAGCAAATACAAGGAAGAACAGCTCTTGAAGCAGCAGCAGGAAGAGTGGATGCGCCACCACTTTAGTCTCGCCACGCCGCCTCTGTCGCCGGTTGCGAGCACGACGAGACACGACGCCAAGGACAAGAACAACAGCAACGACACTGTCGGAATCGACACCGCCGACAGCAGCCGACGGCCACAACCAAGTGACGATGGCGACATGAGCGACCTCGAGATCCCGCCCCGTGCGCCAGTGCTGCTCCGCACGATCTCGCTCGGCATCCACCAGGCGAGCCCGCGACTCACAGCTGCGGTGCTCGCGTCTCGCGCTCGGTTTGGCAACGCGGACCGTCGTACGCGGTCAAACCAGCGGTCACCACGCGACCCGACCGCCCTGGGCCACGCCTGCCACGACTCGAACGAGTGCTCGAGCGTCAGCAGCAGTGTCTCGACGGAGCTGGCGTGCCACCGCCGCGTCACGCGGTCTCTCTCGGTAAGTGACGTCCATCACGTCGTTGTCGTTGTCACATGACGGTGCTGACTTCTGAGCTACTGTGTGCGTGGTGCCGTTCAGTTCTCCTCCAAGGAAGACGACGCCGACGCCGACGATGATGCGAACGCGACAGCGACCGACGTGCACGACTTTATGGGCTACGAGGACGACGACGACGCGAGCGACGGGCTCACGTCGTTCACGGCCCACGGCTTCTACTCGAGCGACGACTGCAAGTCGCTAGGTGGCGGCGGCGCAACGACAACGCACAAGCGCCTGCTCTTCTCGTCGTTCTACAGCTCGCCGCCTAGTACGCTGTCGTCGTCGTCAACATCGTCGCTCGTAATGACTGGGTCCGCGACGACGGACCGCTTCTCGGTCGACGTTGTGCCACCCCGCGAGCCTGAAGACGACGAGCTGCTCGAGAGCCCCAAGCGCCCAAGCGGAGCCACCGTCGCCTTGTCACGCAACACGAACCGTGTCGACGACAGTGCTGCGTCGCCCAACCTGTTCGACAAGACCCAGCGACGCCTGCTGTCCAAGCCAGCACGCTCGGGGGCACTCCGAAGCAGCGAGGCCGTGTCGTCGTCCGTGTCGGCTCGGGACGACAACAACAACGCGGCTCGTGGCTCGCGTCGGCTCCCGTCGCCTGTATGAAGACGCAGCTCGTTGTCCGTTGCAGCGAGACGGAAGGATGAGCGGCAGCCTAGACGCTCTGCCTGCCACTCACCACTCTGTTCACCCGCACACCCACGCCTCGCAGTCACCAGCTCGCTTCCTAGGACAACGACACCATACTCTACTGTATTCCCACTGTCACACGTGTGTTCCACTCGAATAAATAGACGGCTCGTGGGCTCACGAGCTCACGGGCTCGTGTGCATACACGCGTCGAGCTTGCGTCGCAAGTCGCTCATCTCGCGCTCGAGCCGTGCGCTGGTGCGGCGCTCGCTCAGCTGCTGGGGGTCGCGGTGGTGGTGGTACTGTCGCTCGTCTCTTGCGCTCGTGGCCTCGGGTCGGGCGATCGCAGCCGACGGACTCGGAGGCGGCGTCAGGTCAGGCGACGACGCAGTCGGGGACGTGAGCGCGTGCGAGCGCACTGAGCCGTCAGTGGGCCGGCTGAGGCCGAGCTGCTGCTTCTTCGAGACCGGAGCTGCCACTCGTCGCTTCGCACGTGGCTGGCACAGCAGTGCAGCAGAGACCGTGTCGTCTGTGATTGGCTCGGACAGCACCGACGACGACGAGCTCGCTTCGGACGCCGGCTCCTTGGGCCGCCGTCGCCGCCGGTCCACTGCCGCCTCTTCTTCCCGCGCAACGAGCGCCTGGGTCAAGTACTTGTTCTGCTCGCGCTTGTCGCTCAGCTTGCGCTCGAGCCGCTGGACGTCGGCTGCAAGCGCCCGCTGCTCATCGTGCTTCTGGTGCGCGAGGACCTTGAGCCGCTGCTCCAAGGTCCGCGACGTGCGCATAGCTGTGCTCACGCGGCTCTGCAGCTGCTGGAGCTCGCGAGCGAGGCTGTCGCTGCGCTCGCGGCTCTGCTGCGCGTCCGCTCGTGCCGCTGCTGCTTGTACGTGCAGCCGCTCGAGCTCGGCCTGCTTGCTCGTCTCGAACCGCCGCCAATAGTCCTGTTCCTGCTGCAGCAGCAGCTTGAGAGCCGCGCATTCATGCTCTAGCGACTGCTCGTGCGTCTGCATGCCACTGTACGCATCCTGGCAGCTCGCTAGCTCACCGCGGCAGTCTGTGAGCTCCTCGGTGCGCCGCTCGAGCTCGTCCCGACAGCTCGCAAGCTCGTCGCTGTACGCGTCCGCGCGCTGCTGCTGCTGCTGTTGTGCGGCTTCTGCTCGCTCCCGCGCCTGTGTTAACGCAGCAATCTCTCTATGTACATACCGTAACGCCAGCGTCAGCGCACTCGTCCTACCTACAGGGCGTCACACGTGCGAAGATGCACCTGCTCTGTTGCTGCTGGGCGGCTGCGAGCAGCGCGTTGTGCGCAGCAAGCGCCTCTGCGCGCTTCTCCAGCGCTTCTACGGTACTCGCGAACTCGCGGCGCATCTGCAGCAGCGCTTCCCGCACGCGGCCGTCCGCTTTCATGTCTGTACTGCCACCCATACTCGATCAAAGCCACGCCCACCACTTCTTGCGTGTCACGATTGTCGCTCGCTCTCGTAATTGGGCTTTTCGCGCCAATTCCGAGGGGGTCCAAAGCTCAAATTTCAAATGCACGGGTCCGATTCGATAGTGCTGAAATCGAGTGAATTCACGCCCAATGGTGTGGTACAGTATGTCCCAGTGTGGACTCGTCACCAGTTGCCGCCAATTTCGCACTTCTGCTTGGCCTGCCGTCGAAGAGCTGCGAGTGGCTTCCTGGACGATGCTGAGCCGCGTGCGCGACTCGCGCGTGTTCGCTGGCTCGGAGGACGTCGTCATCTCTGCGCACAGTAGTCGCGACGCCCGCCGCAGGCTACTTGCCCGTAACGACGACGCGCTTGCTGCAACAGGCGACGCCAATGCCAACGTTGAGAGCGACGACGGCAGTAGCGACGCCGAGTCGTTCGCATGGCGCGACTCGCGGCACCCGCCGAGCGACCGGCTGCACCCGCAGCATCCGTACAACGCGCAGCTGCTTTCGGCACGCGTCAGTGCGAGTGCAACGACTGGCCGCACAGCCACAAGGTCCGAAAGCCACCCAATGCAGCTCGTCTTCTTGCCGAACGGCGAGATCCGTCCGCGTGATGAGTGTCCACCCGGACTAGCGCTCCCACCGCCGCCTCCGTCTCTAGACGTCCACAGCCACAGCCACGAGCAGCAGCCGCATCGCCACCTTCACATCCACCGGATGCTGGCGGGAGACGACGATGCGTTCGTAGAAAGTGCACGCGAGCGTCATCGTAGATCGAGACAGGCGGAGAGCGCTAAGCACAGTATGAGAAGAGGCCGAAACGAGCGTCCGCAGTCACTCGACGCGTCCACGTATCCGCCGCTAGCGCCGGCTGTGAGGAAGAGGAGGAGCAAGTCCGCTTCCGACTCGGAGAGCGACGAGAACGCGATCAACGCGACCGACGGGAAGGAGAATGCACCACGTCGCCAACAGCAGCTGCAGCCAGAGCTGGAAACGCCGCAGTACCGAGAGCCAGTGGTAGGAGGAGCAGGGAAGCCGCTGTCGAACAAGACTGGGAGAGCGCGAGCAGTGCCGACCGCCAGCCGCAGCCGCAGCCGCAGCCGCAGCCGCAGCCGCAGCCGCGAGAAGCCGCCGCCACTAGCGTCACCCAACAGCAGCAGCTCCTCCTCCTCCTCTGACGTGTCCCAGGCCGAGTGGTCGCGTCGCCCGAAAGCAGCTGCGTACGGCAGCACCACCGCAGCTCCGGCCCCAGCCACCACACGGCCACGAAAGAAGCCAGTGCGTGCTAAGCTCAACGTACGGGACTTGCTGAGCGCAGACGCCCCACGCGTCCCGAGTCCTCAGAGCAGAACGACGCTAGCGACACTCGAGCAGGCGCTCGAACGGGAGAAGACGCGCGTGCTGAACAAGATGACGCAGCTGCTGGCGGAGCAAGAGAAGAGCCAGCACCTCCAGCGCCGGCTCGACGCGCTCGAAGCGACGCAGCGCGACGCGGACGCGACAGCGCAGCAGGCAGAGCGTGCGTATCAGAGCCAGGTCGACGCGCTGGCTGCTCAGTTGCACGCTCAGGAAGCTGCAGTCGCACGTCTGACAGCCGAGAACGAGCAGTTGCTGCGCAGTGCGGCTGCGAAGCGCAAGAGCGAGCGGGCAGCGGCCCGAGCGACGAGTGCCCCGCCGCCCCCACAAGAGCGTGAGAACGTCGCCCAGCCGCTGGATGCAGTCGTGGCGAAGCTGCGCAAGTTCCACGCACGCGTCCAGCGCTGGAAGGCGAGCAGCACAGAGGCGACGGACGCGTACGCTACAGACGCAGACACGGTCGCGCTGCTCGAGTCGCTCTGGCGCGACTTCCCCACGTTCCCGTTCCGCGAGCTGCTTGACGAGCGAGGGGCGGAAAGTGGAGCTGGCGGGTCCGACACGAGCGAGAGCGCGAACGTGCTGTCGTTTCTCAAGCAGCGGCTGCGTGCGCGCGACGACGAACTGCGCCGCACGCATCTCAAGTACGTTGAGCTCAAGGAGCTCTGTGCGCGGCAGTGCGTGCGGGAAGCAGACTTGCAGAACTTTATCAACGAGCACCGGCTGCGCGGCAACCTCGTGATCCGTCGAGCCGAGACACAGAGCACAGCAGCGGTGGACGGCGTCGGCGACAGAGACGCACGGAAGAACGTGCAGTTCCAAGCGGCGCACGCGCGTCCGGACGGGCGGAAGCGAGTTGCGATGACGAAGAGGCCGTTGCGGTACGACGACGGCCACAGAGCTGAGAGCGACGAGGACGAGGACGAGGACGAGGACGAGGACGAAGAAGAAGAAGAAGAAGAAGGCGATGATGAGGAAGGCCGTCGGTACGAAGACGACGGCGACAGTGACGACGACGTCGACGACGACAGCAGGGTTGAGTATCACCATCAGCAGGACGTGTACCTCCGCCAGCCCAAAGTCGTCGTTCACGTCGGCCGCGACGCTGTCGACACGCACCCGTCGCGGTCCGCAGTCCTGCGCAAGCTCGATGAGCAACAGCAGGAGCAGCAGACGATGCCTGCGCGACGAGCGACCGAGCGGATTCGACTCGTGCCGTCGCCGACGCTTGCACGTCGGTTCGAGCACGTGCCGCCGTCAGTCGCGTCGGACGATCGCGTGGCGAGGCGGAAGCCCAGTGCGCCGCCGTCGACGCCGACGCGGTCGACTTCGCGGCAGCTTCTCCGGGCACCGCCGTCGATCAGTGCCACCCGGAGCGCCAGCGTCGCTGCTCGCAGAAAGCCAGCACCGACGCCAGCACCTGCGTCTCGCGCCAAGATCCCGTCTGTCGCCACACGCGGCTCACGCTGTCGCTCGTCAGCGCCGTGGGTCTGAGAATGAGTGGGTGTTGCGTTCGAGTCCACACGAGCTAACGACACGACACCCACACGACACGAGGCCTCATGACGCCCGCGTTCCAATAGAACTACGCATCCACCTCATCGCTCTCGTTTCACTCCGACACGCTGGTTGGTTGTATGTCGACGCTGTCGACGACTGTCGCCGCCATTTCGAGAAGGTAGAGTTCGAGTGCGAACGGCTTGTCGAGCGCGAAGTCCTCAGTCGAAACGTGCGGCGTGCAGCGTCCGACTCGCGACGCACTGCGTACGAACGCACTCGTCGTGATCCGCTCGATGCTCACGCTCGCAGGGGCCGCAAGGAACGCCTGGTGGAGCGCCTCTGGTGAAGACACGAGCGCTTGGACATGTCCAATCTGCGTCGCCAGCACAGCTGCGTCGCTGCCACCTGCGAGGTCCACGACCTGGAAGCTCGGCGTGGTCGCCAGGCCTGCAAGGAGGAACCGTGGCGGCATGTACGTCTTGTAGAACACGAGCGGGATGCGGCCGACGTGCTGCTGGACGCTCGGTGCGAACGCGCACGCCGACAGGAGCGGGAAGGAGGTAGCAGGCGGTCGGCCACTGGTGGAGAACGCGAGGAGCAGCGGCACGACGCCGCCCTGGTGCAGCACGCCAAAGAACACGGTGAGTATAGCGTTGAACGCGACCCAGAGCAGCGCCCGCGCTCGCGTCGACACGAGCGACGATGCTGCGTAGAGGTGTAGCGGCACTGTCAGCGGCAGCAGGAACCGCGGCTCTTGGTGCGGCGCCAGCGAGAGGCACGCGAGCGGGACGAGCACACTCGCAGCACCAAAGAACAGATTCGTAGCCTCAACGACAGCTTCTGGACCAGCCATGGGGCTGCGGCGTCTCACTGCGAGCCAGTGTGTGACGCAGCTGCCAAGGAGCTGCACAGGCAGGAGCCCAAAGAGCAGTGGCAAGTTCACAGCCGCGTGGGTGCTCCGTGCGTGCACACCGTGGAGCTCAAGGTGCTCATACTGGAGGTTGTAGCGCAAGTTATTGAGTGGCGCGACAACGACGCGGCGCAGCAGGTGGAGCTCCCGCCAGCTCGCGAACGCCCGCATGTCTGGTCGAAAGTACAGTGTGTCGCCAACAACAATCACTGCCGCCACGACTGTGAACGCAACGAGCCCCTGGAGCGCGATCCGCACCGCCGCCCAGACGCGCGTCTTAAGTGCCACACTGCTGTCTTGTGGTCTGTTCTTCTTAGTGACGCGCTCGATCAGCAGCGCGTCCTGGCGACGCACAAGCTCCAGACCGAGTGGGAGGAAGAAGAAGACAAACGTGAAGCGCGCAAAGACGCCGAGCGCGAGCAATGCACCGAGCAGCAGCGTCTGCCGGTGAAAGACGCGACAGAACACGCGTGCGTGTGGGTCGGTGAGCAGCAGTGCTGCGAAGCAGAGTGCGAGCACGAGTGTCTCGAGCGTGTTGGAGAAGGGCCGCGAGAGCAGCACGAGCGTCGGCCACGCGCTCGCAAAGCAGAGCGCAGCACGCATCGGGTCTGCTGTCTCTTGGTGCTTCGTTGCGATTGCGTAGAGGATCGCGTCTAGTTTAGTCCGGCATTCCAGGCGAGAGGTCAGACCGACCATACGCGAATAATGCTTCTTCGTTAGCACCATCCGCGAGCATCAGCTCGATACGAAAGCGGAAATTAAGGGGCAGGCGGATAGATATTGCGACATACCGATGGTAAACGAAGCGCCGCAGAGCAGGAGACGCGGCACGAGCAGCAGTAACGCGCCGGTGGGCTCTATGCCGAGCCAGCGCATCGCTTCGTACGGCAGTCCCGCTACGAGCGCTCTGTTGCAGCCAGAACCAGCGGTATGTTAGTGACCGCATTATAGACAATAATGGGAGGGAATACGCGGACACGCACGGAAACAGCACGGAGCGGTTGGGCGACGATGGCACAAACTCCCACGGCAGCCAAAGCTGCGCGCGCAGCCCGGGGTCACGGATAGCGTGGTGCGCCATCACTTCCTGGCTCTGGAAGAACTCGTCCGGGTGCACCATGGCCAGCAGCAGTGCGGTCCCCGCCACGCGAGCCAGCGCCAGCAGCACAAGCGCGAGCGCGGATAGTCGACGCGGCGTCATTGCGCAATAAATTGGTGAAGATCGCGAAATGGATTGATCGATTCGAATTATTATGCTTGTTTGTATCAAATGATTTGAACGCCTTCTACTCTTTGACACAGTATCAACCTTAGGTTGCAGCGAGCAGCTCCGGCTTCAACCAGAGCTCGAGCATCTGGTGGGTGTCTGGATATGCGGCGTGGGGTCCCTTGTACGACACAGGCAGCAGCCCAATCTCCTCGTAAAATGCCACAAGGAAGCTCTCTTTCGAGCACTCGGCGCGGAACACAGCGACACCCAGCGCCTCACCCTGCTGCCTGACGAACTGGAGCAGCTGGCGTCCGACACCGCGACGCTGGAAATCGGACAACACTGCAATGTCCGCGAGGTACATCTGGTTCACCACTGCGTCGTCGAGCTTTGGGAAGTAGTCTGGGTATCCGAGTCCGACGGTCACGCGGCCCACGAGTTCACTGGTGTCTGGATCCTCGGCGACAAATACGCGGAGTTTGCGGTCGCTCCAGTCGATATGCTTGACAGCAGAGTCTAGGAATGTCTGCGAGTAACTTCCAGTTGTGACGAGGATTGGGATGTCGCTGTCACTAAGCGCTCGGATCGTGACAGGCATCGGAGCCGTCTTGGTAACGTCAGCTGCGGAAGAGATGGTTGCATCGGTGACGGGAGTGGCGGTCATTGCTGCAACAGGTGGGGTAGCTGGAAGCGAGAAAGTTGGAGAATGAGAGCTCGTGTCTTGGTGGTTAGTGAAGGAAGCAGCGGGACCCAGTCCGAGAGGTTGAAAGTGGGGGTTGCGATTCAATCTTGGAAATGAATGCTGACAAGTGCAATTTCACCAACATTCTGGAGCTGTGGTGAATGGAGCTGGTATCCCGATGAACGTGATACAGTACAATATGGATGAATATCATCATTTATCCGACATCTCTTGGCCTTTGTATTGGGCGTTTTATCGAATCAAATTCGATGTTGTCAGTGTTAGCGAATAGCACCTGCTTGTCGCGAAACGACGCGTACATTTTGTCCAATTAAAACGAAGAGGTTAGGCTTGTAGCAAGAACCAGGGTTCCGAAGTATCCTGTCGGAGCAATCTCCAAAATATCTGTATCCGTATACAATGATCAAATGAATCGCATTTCACTTGCATATTGTCTCTGTCTCCGACAAGCGATGGGCCTTGACGATCTCCAGCCTGCAAACACCAAGCGCGCCCGAGCTACGGTAATGAAGGTGTTCTCTAGGTTCCTCGCTGCAGAAGGCGTCGAGAATGCGTATGTGTGTGAGGGCGTTGGGAGTGACACGAGTGGGCAGGTGTTTGTATCTGTGATGGACAAGCATGGTATGTATCTGGTATTCAAAGAGAGCAAGGCAGGCAAGCAGCTCACTCGCAACACGTGCATGCAGTATTACAGACAAGTAAAGCTTTGGCTGCTTGATATGTTCCCTGCGCATCCTGTTGCTCTCGACCAACGTCTCCTTAACATGGGCAAGACGATGGGCAGCTATTGCCTCAAGCGCGAGGGTGGTGGTATTGTCAGGAAGGCTATTGCATGCACCAAGAATGGCCTCAGGGGCATGATGCTTTATTTGTGCTCGAATGCTCGCGTGGCAAGCGACTACCAAGACGCGTGTTTGCTCTCTTTGCTGTGGTACATATTTGGTCGAGCATCTGATGTTGCACATTTGCGAAAGCAGAATGTGTCAATCGATGCCCGCGAAGTGTTCATTGTTCGGTTTGTGCGAGTGAAAGCGAGTGAAGAGCAAGGTGTGTCGCTATATCCTGACTCCGACTACACCACCTGCCCGCTCGTTGCGCTCGCGTGCGCTCTCGCGACGCTGAGCTCACCGTCTTCTCACCTTCTGGCAGGTCTGTCCGCTGTCCCGCCACCGATGCAGCCAGCGCTTGTCGATGAGTTGCCGCTTGCCGAGCTACTCCAGGTCCTTGGCGATGCCGCGCCAGCCTCTCAGCGCCTCGCCAACGCCACCGCACCGGCATCTGCACCATTAACGATTCACAGCCATGTGAACCGGCTTCTCTCTCGGGTCGCCGAGCCCGCAGTGGTGAAGGAGTCGCTCACCTCGCACTCGTTCCGCCGCGGTGGAGCTCAGCATGCGAATGTGTGCGCGGACCTCGCGGATCGCTGGATGATTTTGACCGAGGTGCATGGAACGTAAGTACGACAAAGAAAGCGTTCAATTACGTGTTCAACACACGTAAAGAAGATCACAAAGCCGCCAAGGAGTTGAGCGGCTGGCGTCCAGACGACGACATACCAGTGCCAGGCGTGGCGCACCTCGACGTGCTCACGAGGGAGCAAGTCACCGCTGTCCAAGCGCGGCTCTTCGCGTCGTGCAGCGATATGGCGACGTCACGGTACTGCGTGTCGAGTCGCGTGCTTGAGGCGCTGATGTCCGCTCTCGTTTTGCACTACCCAGCGATCAAGGCAGCGCACCCCGACAGCCTCATCGTCCGCAAGATCGAGCAGAGTGCACTGGACGCGCAGCTCTCCTTCTCCAACGTGCTAGCGTGGTCGTCTGCGATCGCTGCACGCCCTGTTCGTTGCGCGCACACAAACGAACAACAAGATCAGCTGGACCCGAAGGGGACGCGCGCCGATGAGCAAAAGCTTATCAAGCACCAAGAAACAGTCATCGAGCACCTGCTGCGCATTACCCGGCGACAAGACGCGCGGCTCGACGCGCTGGAGGCAGGAGCGGATGGATCAAGCCCGGCACGGCAAAAAAAACGGGTGGCATGGCCCCGAAACGGCCGCTTGGCGATTCGAGCCGCGCTGTTGTGGTTCCTGCCAAACGCTAACGCTCTCCGACGAAGTCGCTGAGTGCGACGTGGTGTGAGTGGTACTGCTGCAAGCCGCGGCTGTGGCACAAGCACGAGAGGCAGCGCAAGTCGGACATCAAGTTAGTGGTCGCGTACATGAAGCTCTTCGTCAGCGGCATAGCCTTCAACGATTCTGCGGCGACATACCGGGACGACGTGATGGCGGCAGGGCTTGAGGCGGAGGGGCACGTCCTCGCCTTCTTCAACGAGCGCGCGATAAGGGCACAAGAACGGCTCGCTCGACTAGTTGATCGCGACGCACAACCGCCGGCTCGACGGCGGCGAGTACGTAGATCCCGCGCCTGTGCACACGCAGAATATCCTTGAGCTCACACAAACAGAGTAGAAGCACACGCATCTGCACAAGTATGAAATGCATTCCATTTACTTACGCCTCCCCCAAACGTACTCGTCTTGATGTGGTGTTCGTGTCGCCGCCGGTTGCTCACTGCAGTGGTCCTACGACGTAGTCGCTCGACGCAGCTGTCGCTCGACGCAGCTGTCGCTCGACGTTGCAGTCGCTCGCAGAGAAAGTCTGACTGCAGTAGTCGATCACAGCTGTAATAGCTCCAATCAGCAGTCTCGTCAGCAGTGGCTGGGCGCTTTAGTACCCGCCGAATCCGTCGCCAAAAGCAGCGCAACTCTCTCTGCAGCAGTCGCTCACATTTTCACACACACATGCGTTCTCTTGGAGCGGACAAATGCACTCACTCATACCCGCGCATTCACGCACACTCACCCTGCAATAGACGCTCGTAATTCCACTCACACGCGCTCGGTCACACACTCGCACTTGCCCAAACACGCACACTCGTGCACGCACGCTGCGCACTCACTGGCAACTCTCTCACGTGCGCACATAATGGTTGAAACGCAGATAATGAAGAACTCGAACGCTCACACGTGAACTTGCTCGACCGTGCGGCTCGCCAGCGCGTTGCGCTTTCCCTCGCTGCGACACAACGAAAATATGCACATTCAAACGCGCACAGACGCATATGCATACTCACCTGCCGGTCAGGGATCTCAAACGAACGTGAGTCACCGCGTTCGCGAGATCGACCTGCTCTTGATGTACGTGGGTGTCATTGAAGTCTTCGTGGTTGTTCTTGTGAGTGGGCGTGGTGGGTAGGTAGCGCGCGGGACAGAGCACTTTTGCCATACGAGCTTTTTTGCGAGCGAGCGAGAGTGTGAGAACACGTGGCAGGGAGAGCGCTTGTATTTAATGCTTGCTGTGTAAAACATCGTTTTTACGCTTCAAATGATATGCACGGAAGTGCCGGAAACGATGTCGGAAGGTCGGATATTTTATGGTATGGATGCCGGGCATGTTCTGTAGTTGACGCGTGGTTGGTCCACTTTCATAGACTGCGAAATAGCATACCAAAGGTCAAGAACCTGCATTTGATGCTGTGAACAAAACAAGGTGATGTGGAACGACCGTACAAGCATTATTCTCAATAGTCAATGTTTTTTCGCTGGGCGTTTTGACAAAGTCTTAGAGGTCAGCAAAAAGAACAGGTGTAAAAATCAAGAGGATTTATTGAGCGAGCGAGCGCACTGGGAGAGGCGTGACGCGAAGCCTCTCAACACCAGACATGAGCTCGTAGATATCCTCATCGAGGATACCAGTGTGGCGCCAGCAGTTTGCTACAGTCGCATTACTGACTGAATCCCACGCTGTTTGCGCCAAAAGCATCGCGTCGAGTACACTCACCTTGAAGAGCCCGTCCACGTCGATGTCTCCCTCTCTTACTTCACTATATAGAACGCTGTCTAAATTGTCCACGATGGCATCGTTGTGAAGCTTGCGCAGGCGGCTCTTGAACGCTTGAACCACCCCCCATCTTATGGTTGCAAGTGCAC
>JAASFJ010000488.1:0-21252 GCA_023333755.1 Globisporangium uncinulatum
ACTAAATAAACTTCGATTTACGGTCATAAGACCGAATAATTAATCGCCAGAGGCATGTCATTTCGGCTCCTGGAGCAGCGAAAATGGAGAGATGCCTCGACGTCACCCAGCATAACTTGGCCCACAAGAGGCCAATTGCTGTCAACACAGTGTCACCAAATCCGCGAGACACAGGGCTTTCGAATGGTGTCACTCGTATGGTCCAGAACGTTCTAGCGGCTTTCATGTTTCAGGGGGGACCTACCAAATTTGGTGTACTTGAGTCAGAGAACCAGTGTTAAAAGAAATGTACATTTTTATATTTCAGTTTGTGTCTTCTTACTTTAACACGAGCATGATGGGTCCGTGAAATGTGGAGTTTCAAGTTCTCCTCTGGGTTGTTCCCAGTCGGAACGTACTGGCAGTTGTGCAACTGGCATCTGCCACTCGCCACACTCTTCGCTAGGCTTGGGAGTTGCTCCTTAAGCACAGGAACTACATCGGTATTAATATTAATCTGACTGTGGTCTGTCTTCGTACTTCTCAAGGATGCATGGACACGGATGTTCTCCGTGTCGTACGCTGCGCTGGCATGAATGGTGTCACTGGGAAAATGAGCACATCGCCCGCGTCCAAAATGTGCACTCGGCCTCCTGTCTCGTCGGCGACCATCTGGTTCCAACCGTTTGTGTGTAGTCGCGTGTTCGACTGTTGAGTAACTAGAAGCGACGTTGGAACTGCTTTGTAGTCGAGCGGGGCGAGATGCATCGTCGGCTGGAAGTCCGTGTGCAAGCCTTGTCGCTCGCCGCCAGGTAGCGAACGCAGGAGCACCCAATTGCTCGCGACGTGGTCTGGGTAGAATCACTTCGGCTTCGACCCGAGCTCTTGTTGCAGTCGATCCTGTAGCTTGCAAGACACAGCGACCTGCAACCTCTTCTCATCGTACTTCACGTCGTCATCTTCAGTCGATGGACCAGCGAACACTCGCGTCCATCGCTTGGTTTTAAGACCTTCCGCGTGTAGGTCTTGGAACACTTGGGTAGAAACTGCATCTTGCAGCATGACCTACCCCCTCCCGCAGCGATCACTGGAACATGGCAAGTTCCTAAATGAGCAGCTTGTCTTTGCTTGAATTCCTCAGTCCCCACTGTTTCAAGTTCTCTCATTCGTACAGTTATAGTCCCACGTCAACTGTCAGATGGACGGGAGAAAGCTGGGATAAAATGAATATGATTTTTCAGTCAACTGTCATTGAGCAGCGATTCGTTACAGTATCTTCGTGGGGCATGTACGACAAAACTGGCAGAACACATTCACATAACGCCAACGGTCGCATGCTCTTTCGTCTTTGTTGAGCGACACGCGTCGCCTGTGCTTCGCCTCCAGCTTGGCGTTGATTCACGCGAGGTACTCGGCCTTCACCTATGTGAGCCACTTACAGTACGCTTCCTCATTGAACGACTCTCCTAGAGTGCTCGTGTCATAACCGCGTTCGCCCTCACCTTGGCGGTCCGCGCTCATCTTCACCTTGGCTATCTGCGCTTGACTTTACCACGACGATATGCGCTCGCTGTCACCGCGGCAATCTGCTCTGGTCCAACCGGTAACGATCCCCGCACGTCCACGCCGCGCCTGTGCTCGTCCGCACCACAGCAATCAACACGCTCGCGTTACAACGATCCCCGATCGCCAATGCCTTGCCGATCGGCGCTCGTCCCTACAAGCACAAAAGCCGGTATTCAGCCAATCTGACTATCGGATCGATACCCGATGCTCGAACTCGCTGATGCCGCGACGATTGCCACCACGGTGAGGGATCCGTCCGACAGGCAACGACACGTCTGCTGGCCATCGTAGACACCTCTCACCACCAGCAGATCGTCCTCGGCGGCTCGACTCCCGTGCACTCCTCGGCATCTCAGCTCGGCCTTGCTGATTACCAACGTGGTGCTTGACGCAGAGCTCGGCCACCGACCCATCAGCCACTGCGCCACGACGGGTCTCGACCCAAGCATTGACGGCGTGCCGTTCCTCTGAGGAGACTCGCTCGCAGGCTCCCGTAGGACACAGTCTTGGCTCCGCCCGCTCGCTCATACGGGCTACACCATATCGACTCCGCAGTTTAGATGTTCACACGTACGTTTCGTACCTTCGACAACTTCACGACGGGACTGCCGAACATCTCGCTGCCGTTTGGTCCGACGGCGAGTTGTGCTCATGCACCCGAAGCATACACGCTGCCACTCGATGATCACACCGCCAACTGCCAGCGTAGTCGCGCTTAACGGAGTCGCCAGACCGCTTGATGGCCAGCGTGGCCGTTGTGGTAGCTGGGGCAGGCGACCTGATCATTGTAGGCGCGCTGGTGCTGGCTGGTACAGCCGAGCTGCTGGCGGCCGGTATTGGGGTCGTGGCAACAGCGCCTCCAGCACCGCCAGTGCACGACACACAAGCCCACAGCGATGTGTCCGACACGGGTGCGATCCAGCGACGCTCCAGATAGAAGCGTCCGAATGGAGCCATGTTCGACGCAGCTAAACGTAGTTTGACGGGGTCACACAACACCTTGCGAGGAAGCGTTAACAACGCGGCACTCCGTGCCCAGTAACTCTCAGTTACTTTGTCCGTAGACAACTTGAGCAAAACGATGTAAACGTTGAACTGAATATATTGTGTGTATTTTCTCCCTTTGTATCTCCTACATACTAAAGGTAAGACAAACACACCAAAAGGCAAAACCAATGGCTGAGAGCCAATTGGCTCGGTAAAAAGGATTTGCATCCCTTTTTACCTTTTCATGCAGGTGTCCGTAATTACGAGCACAACACGTGGTTGAATCCCACCGTGCTCATTGGTGTAAATACACCAACCCCTGTAACCCAGTTACGGCCACGTGTAACCCCGTTACACGTTGGGAGTTTGACTCGGATAGTGGCCAATTCCCTTACTTTTTTCACATCCAAAATAGTGACATAATTTGTGACTCTTTCAGCGTTGTGACAGACGACGACAGTGTGGAGCTCACTCGTGTCGTCCACCAGCTCTTGCTCCCAGCCTTCTGTTCATCGCCGCCTGAATGGGCGACTCGGACCTCTGGCGCGCTGACGGCAGCTTTCGTGGCATCCAGAGCAGCGGCAGTGGCGGCAAAGGGAAGGGAAAAGGCGGCAGCCGGGGCCCACAGTTCATACGCGTGATCCCAAAGTTCCTGCAACAATACCACCAGGAGAACCCGCCAGAGATCCAAGCCAAGTTCGCGCCGCCGACGATGTCGGGCGACGCAGGTGAAGAAGAAGAGCTGGACGACGTGCAGAAGGCGGCGATTGCTGAGTATCTCGAAAACGACCGCGCCAAGACGGACGCTGGGACGGAAGCTCCAACTACCAGCAGCAACGACACCAACACGAAGCCAAAGAAGGCGTCGGCGCAGACGGTTGCAGGCGTTGGTGCCGCAAAGAGCACGCAGAGCAAGAAAGGGGACGAGCAGCTCAAGACGACGGCAAAGACGAAGCGCAAACGCCCCGAGGTCGCGACGCTCAGCAACAAGAAATTGCTCTCGTTCTCAATGGACGACGACGAGTGACGACGTGGACAACCTCCGTCTTGTATGCAGCAGCACTGTAAGGGCTGTACGGCACACACAGTCAAGACTCGCGGACCCATACAGTCGGATGCAACAGGCTCCGTATCCGGTCTCGGTACTGGAATCCCCAGTAGGTACCAGACAACTCGGGGTCTCAGTCACGCGGTGCTCCGAGAAGCTGTCCGGACTGACCCTCTCTCCACCTTTCAAGCACCCAAGAGTGATCGGAACGGGCACTCGCAAGGCACTGAGGCACTCGTTCTTTGCCTCGACACTACAGTATGTAGTCTCTTCCAGCCAACGCAGATCTTAACGATCTCGTCAACCTCGTGACCCTGAACTATACTATATCATCGTAGGCGTCGGTCACTCTCTCTCAGTTCCACCGAGCTCGCTTCGCGTGCAGAAGCGCCAAGTGGTTCGCTCCCTGGTGGTGGGACGAGCCCATGGCGCTATGGAAGTCAAGCTCTAGAAACGCGTCGTCGTGCTTGAGCAGAATGAGCACGTTCGTGGCGTTGAACGCTGCAAAGTAGAGCGATACGAGTGCGAGTGCCAGTGGGAACGCGAGCCGTATGCTGATGACGTCAGCGCACCAGCCACCGAACACGACGTGGAAGACGACGCTGGTGCTGCACGAGAGCTGGTACGCGCGCAGCTGCCACGGCATAAAGTCGAACGGTCCGAGCCACGTCACGGCTGTCGAATACGACACCGAGAAGAGCGTCACGAGCTCGCGAATCTCACCAGATCGATATCCACAGCCTGTTAGGCAGACACCTGCTGGCTTGAAAGCCACCGGTGTGAGACGCAGACAAGATGCACCACTTCGCCCCATAGCATCCCGCTTGCGAGCAGCGACTCGAACGTTGGATCCACTGCGCAGCGGTGCCAGAACTTGTCGAGGCTGGTGCCATCCCACACGTCCGCGGGTCGGAACGACGGCACAACGGTGTCTCGCACGAGGTGGACATGGCCGAGTTGAAGCACCAGCGGCTCCTGGTGGCGGTCACAGCAGAAGGCGGGTGGTGACTGTGAGACCCACTGAGTTGAACGGACAGCCGACACACCTGGTGTGTGATCACAGCGAGGTTCACACCTGCAGGTGGGAGTTACTGAACTGGAGCGCGACAGTGTACCGTCCGGGCAAGAGTGGCGACACGACCGTCTGGAGCTGGTCAAAGTCCACGTAGACCCAGAACCACTTGGGGTCTCGCTGCATCGGGAGCACCACTGCGTCGTCTGTTGACGAGTGGTGACGCACCGATGCTTCCGACGCTGGCGCTTTTCACACTTGCGGGCACATGCTGACGCAGGCGGATGATCGCGAGCAAGCCGTGCGTCGGTAGTGTGCGGTTCGTGTGTTACAGTGGGACTTGCGGCCAGCCGCCATCTCTTGGGAACACGACGCGTCTCTGGTTGAGCTTCACTTCCTTGATCAGCGCTCGGTGCGACAGTGGCTACTCAAGCCGGAGTGAGCACAAGCACTGAGGCTAAGCTTCCAACCACAACCTTCGCTCCAGCTGAAGAAACCACGACAGGTGCTACGTACACCCAAGCGATCGGCTGTAGGACTGACGCTCCTGTGGTCGCTAGTGCGAGGCTATACATCTCAGCCACTGCTGCTGCATCCAGTGCTACCTCTCGCGTGGTGAGAACCACTCGTACCCGATAACGACGTTGTCGCAGCGATGTTAATGTTCAGCGAGGTCGAGAGCGCGAGCCACAGCACGAGTGTCACCCAAGCGACGTGAGACCACTTCCTGTAAGACATCACTCTGCGAAAGCACCAGTGTCTCCACTCTGAAGTCTCCCGCACTCTGACACGGGAGGTGAGTCCTCCAGTGCCGAAATAGCCCATTAACCGTGGCTTGGTGCGTAGAGACTTCCGTGTCGAGCCCCCCTCTTACTCTCACTCTTCTTCTACTGCTTGTCAGCTTTCTCCATTCTGTCGGCCATTGTCCGCGGCAGCACTGGCAACTGGACCGCACCGCCCCACGACGGCGCACTCCCGTACAGGTACACGGAGCCGTTCACGAGGAACGCGCCAAAGAGGAACTGGGACGTCGGGAGCTTGTCAAAGAGGAAGATCGAGAGAATGACTGAGAACACGATCGCGATCGACGTAGCGAACGCCTTGAGAATGTTGTCGGCGTACTTGACGACGACCGCGGTGAGTAGACCGCCGAGTGCGCTCACGCCGATCGCAGCCCACACGACGGGGCGGTAGCCGTAGAAGAAGCCGTACGCCAACAGATGGTCCATGTCGTTGTACACGAGGCCGCCGCCAGCGAGCACGATGCTCACGAGACAGAGCTGGACGTTGCGCTCCCAGAGCGAGCCTTTGGCGCTCGAGCCCTTGAGGATCTTCTCAAAGTACACGCCTGCAAAGCCTGAGCACATGCACGCAGCGAGCACTGCGACGAGGCCGAGCGTCGTGCTCTGCTCGTTGTCCGTCTTCTTCCCAGCCGCGCCCGTGGCCGCGCCCGAGTCGTCGAGCTGGACGAGAGCGACGCCGACCATGAGGATCGCGATCGCGCCCCACTGCAGCGGCAGGATGGCTTTCTTGAGCAGCACGACCGAGAAGACCGCGGTCGTGAGGATTTTGAGCTGGTACAGCACCTGGAACGACGCCGCGTCGAGGTTCGATACGGCGACGTACTGCAGGTTGTTCTGGATCACGTACAGTAGTGCTGGTACGCTCACGCGCAGCATCTCGCGCTGGTCAAAGATGATGTCGAGCGAGCGCGCGTGCACGCGTGTACCAGATATTGTCGGTGTGGCATCTTGCGACTGGCGAGCAAGATAGAGCGAGACACAGGCAACCCATCAGTCTATGCATGCACTGCTACTGTAGTACAAGCCGCACTCGACTCAGAGTGCACTGTACGACGCAATACGCACCATCGCGAGGATTGCGACGCACGTGACGAGCTTAAAGACCTCGCCGACGAAGACGGCGGTGGACGTGTTAAACTTTGGGTGGTCGCCCACGCGCGAGAGGCGCATGAGGATCGCCAACAGGCTGTTCTGCAGGCAGAGCACCGCGAGGCTCACGTACTTGAGCGACGTGGGCGTCGCGGCGACCGCCATCGTTGGCGGATGGAGGAGCTGAGGTGGGCAGAGCAAACGAAGTGACAAGGACGACTGAGGACAGTGTGTAGCGAAATATTCGGACTTTTCACGGAGCTGTGCTCGTTTAGATACGATCGTACTTTGCAGAGTGTGCAAATAATTTGGCGGGAATGTGTTCACCTGGATTGTATCACTATCTAAAGTTAAGCATCGAAATCGACTTGAAGGAAGTATTGAGTGACTGCTTGGCTCACCAGCATCTCGTGTCCGCACCTGTGTGTGCTCGCTCGATCACGACTGTCGCCTTCGTCCATCCACCTGACCCTGCCTGTAGAGCTCTCTTCTCGCGATGGACATCCGCTCGTTCTTCCAGAAGCCGAGCGCCACCACAAAGAAGCCCAAGGCAACGGCTCGCGACGGTACGCACCCCACCTGTCCATTGCTCCTTCGTTGGTATTAGCACTGGCGTGTGTGGCGTGACGTGCAGACACCCATCCCTCCCTCACCCGCACTGTTTGCTTCTGTGTGGATCACTAAATGATCCAATATGCAAACGACGCAGCCGAGTCGCCTGCGAGGGCGAAGAAACCGGCGGTGCTGAAGGCGGAGACGCCGACACGCGCAACACCGAGTCGCCGTGCCAAACAGAACGTCGTGGTGCTGGACGACAGCGACAGCGACTACGACTTTGAAGAAGCCAACGGACGCACAAAAGCGACTGCTCGTAGTGGCACGAAACCCGTTGAGCGCAAGCGCCTGCGACGCGCTGCAGCTGATGACGACGAGGACGAGGACGACGACGAGTTTGTAGCTTCCAGCAAACCCCAACCCACGAGCGCTCCCGCCGTCGTGAAGAGCGAGGCGCGGGCAGTAAAGAAGCCGACGATTCCAGCTGCAGCAGCCGTCAAAGCGGAAAGGAACGTCCAGGCGACCAAAGACAACGAAGACGCGGCTCCGATTGGCGCAACGAGTGCAGGAAAGGCGCCACCGCCGTGTGCCGGGTGCTTGGACGGCAAGTCGTTTGCGTTCTCAGGTGACCTGCCGAGCCTGTCGCGCGAAGACGCGATTCACCTCGTCAAGTGCTGCGGCGGGTCCGTGGCGACCAGTGTATCGAAAGCGACCAAGTACTTGGTGGTCGGAGCTTCGCTGCCGGACGGCGGCGACGTCGCCTCGAGCATCAAGTTCAAGGACGCGGTCGCCAAGAACGTGCGCATCTTGCAGCAGAACCAGTTTTTCAACCTCATCACGGAAGCAGCGGCGCTGAAGCAGCGCGAGGTTCTGGAGAAAGAGAAGCACTTGAACAAGCTCAAAGCGGTCGGCGGGACGACGCAACAGGCGGCTGGGAGCAACGACAACATGCTCTGGACCGACAAGTACCGACCGAAGCGGCTCGAAGACATGATTGGGAACGTGGAGCTCGGGAAACGTATCAAGCAGTGGCTCACAGACTGGGACGCAGTGCACGTGAAAGGCACAAAGAAGGTGCCGTTCACGAGCAAGCTTGCGGAGAACCGGGGCGCCAAGACGATCCTGCTGTCAGGGCCGCCTGGGATCGGCAAGACGACGCTCGCGACGCTCATGGCGCGCGAGTGCGGGTTTGAGTGCACAGAGCTGAACGCGAGCGACACACGGAGCAAGAAGATGCTCCAGACTGGACTCAAAGACGTGCTCGGCTCGCGGGCGCTCCAGTTTGGCCGTCCCGGCATGAAAGAGTCACCCATGCACTTGGCGAAGCGCGTGATTGTGATGGACGAAGTGGACGGCATGTCGGGCGGCGACCGAGGTGGCACTGCGGAGCTCATTCTGCTCATCAAGAAGTCCAAGACGCCAGTCATTTGTATCTGTAACGACCGACAGAGTCCGAAAGTGCGGTCGCTCGCGAACCACTCGTACGACCTGCGCATGCGCCGGCCAACGAAGCAGCAGATTAGCAAACGGTTGCTGGAGATTGGCGCGCTTGAAGGCCTCGAAGTCGAGAAGAACGCGCTCGAAGAAGCAGCCGAGCGGTGTGGGAACGACATTCGCCAGCTCATTACGCAGATGCAAAAGTGGAAGCTCACAGCGTCGAAAGTCACGTACGCGGACCTCGTGCACCCGTCGTCGCAGCACAACAAAGACGAGAGCTTGCGCTTGAACCCGTTCAGTGCGACGCAGCAGATTTTCCAGCGCGACGCGAGCTTTGACGCACGCAACGAAGCGTACTTTGTCGACTACGACTTCATGCCGCTCATGGTGCAGGAGAACTACATCCAGAGTATCATGAACAACCGGAACTCGTCGGACGAGAAGCTCGACGCCGCCATGCACGCGTCTGAGTTCATTTCCGAGAGCGACCTTGTAGCTGCACGCGTGCGTTCAGAGCAGCGCTGGGACTTGCTCACGAAGCAGGCGGCGCTCAACGTTGGCGCGTGCGTGTACGCGGCCGGGTTCATTGGCCACCCCGAGTTCTCCAGGTCCGTTTCGTGTCGGTGGAAGGCGTTGAGTTCGTAGCGACGGTGCTGGTCTTGACTGTTGTCGTCCTGACGCCTGCGCTCGTGTGTGTGTGTGGGTCCTCTGGCTGTAGGTGGCTGGGCAAGAACTCGTCTGCTGGCAAGTCGAAGCGGCTGCTGAGCGAGCTCTCAGTGCGGATGCGTGCGCACGCGTCGGGGTCCCGGGAGGTCATTCGGATGGACTACGTGCCGTACATGAAGGAGATCTTGCTGCAAAAGCTGCTGTCTGGTGATGAGGTGCGTGCCTTCTGTCGTGTACGGGCGAACTGGACGCCGCTGACCCACACTCACGGGTGGTCCGTTCGCGTTTGGCTGGGTATCGGTCGTGCCGTCCAGCAAATCGAGCAAGTGATTGAGCTGCTGGACGCGTGCGAGATTAGCCGGGAAGACCTGACAGAGTCCATGGAAAGCTTCAAGTTCCCGGGCGTGAAGCGCCACTCGTACTCGGAGATGGACGCGAAGGCGAAGACTGCGTTCACTCGCCAGTGCGTTGTCTGTTGGGATGTGTTCGTTGGTTCGATGGGACGGACGATCACGTGCAGGGCGACAGAGAAGAAGGAGCTGGTAGACTGAACTGATTGATCTCCTCCTGTGTCTTTGCTGTGTTCGGTTCGCTACCAGGTACAACAAAGCGGTGCACAAGGCCCAGGGTGTCGTCGAGTCGTCGCTCGGCTCAATGACGGTGAAGAAGGGCGGCCGCGGCAAAGCTGCAGCAGGAGCCGACGACGACGGCGACGCACTGCCGCCGGCGTCGGACGCGGAGAGCGAGGCAGAGGACGGGGACGACGACGTGGACGTGAGCAGGTTCCAAAAGAAGCCGCGTGGGCGAGCGGCGACAGCGGCTGCAGGTGATGGTAGCGCTCCGAAGCGCAAGGCAGGTGCTGCAAAGGGGAAGGCGGCGCCGCCCAAGCGACAGCGTGCATAGGAAGGTTTGTGTAGCTCTGGCTGCGAGTGCCACTGCCACTCTCGCTCGCAAGCTACTTACTACCTGTGACGATGAATGCACTCGCTTGAAGTGTGTGGATCCATCCTTTCGGCTATCCAGTCTCCTAGAACAGTGTCAAGCGCTCATTCAACGAGCTGGTTCACTTTGTAAATTATTGTTCATATCTAATGATTTGAAAAAGAAATAAAGTTCAAGAGTAAAGACGCTCTACTAAAACCGATATACAATACATTAGTGAGATCTTTTGGAATTCGTTCAAATTTCTGGAGCTTTTCTCAAAATTTTAGACTCCAAAAATGCGAAAACTGCGGGCATGTTCGCGACCACTCTCACTGTATTGCGACGGCGTGTGAACTTACTATCGACACCACGCGCAGATTTGACCATGTTGTAGAGTTACAGTACGGGGAGCCCCATTTGGTTAGCTGCACTGATCGGCTATCAGTTTCATTTATCAAAGCCGAAAGGCGACGTCATCGGTGGGCGGATCTCTTCGAGTGGGTACGTCATTCTTTGGCCTCGAATAGAGCGCCCATCGCCGCGTCATATCGATGACGAGACGTCATCGAGGGCCACGGATCCCTGAAATAAGTGGTCATAAATGCTCGTCTCACAGAATGTTTTTAACAGCAACATCCATTTTAGGGCTTTCTATTTATTTACATATTCTGACTAAAGTCGACTGTTATTTAGTTAAATCAATAATATAAGTCCATTACGACTGCTAGAATCCTGTTTTGGCATGTCCAATCAGGCACATTGCACTACTGCCCCTTAAACGGTTGATGACCGAGCCTCGGGTGCTGCGATGATGTCTCCATTCCATTCCGCTCCTGACGCAAGTCGACCCGCACCACCAACCCACCTTCCACCTTCCACTTCGGCTACCCTCCCTCTTCCAAAGCGACTCCGCCCGCTCTGCACACGGCAGCGATGGCGACGCATTCCCCAACTGACGACGCAGCCCCCACGACCCCCACGGTCCCCTCGACCACCACCAGCACGACGAGCGCCAGCTCCACGGACGTGTACACGGAGGTGACAGCGACGGCACTCGAGGAAGAAGTGACGACGACCACGACCACCAGTACCACGACTACGACCACGACTGTGACCGCCGAGAGTATCGCGATGGGGAGCGCCGAGATCGAGACAGTGTCGCCCGTCGTCCCGCGCGAGCGCCTCGAGAGCCACCCGCACCGCACGTTCGCGAGCGTGGACGAGTACGTGAAGGAGACGCAGGGCAAGCGCGCGATCCAGTCCGTGCTGATCGCGAACAACGGCATGGCGGCGCTCAAAGCGATCCGGAGCATCCGCATGTGGTGCTACGAGATGTTTGCGGACGACCGGAAGATCGCATTCGTCGTCATGGCGACACCGGAAGACCTGCGTGCGAACGCCGAGTACATTCGCATGGCCGAGCACGTGGTCGAAGTGCCAGGCGGTGCGAACAACAACAACTACGCGAACGTCGCTCTGATCGTCGAGATCGCAGAGCGCTTCCAAGTCGACGCTGTGTGGGCCGGCTGGGGCCACGCGAGCGAGAACCCAGCGCTGCCGGACTCGCTCAAGCGCACGGAGCGCAACATTGTGTTCATTGGACCGCCTGCAAAGCCCATGCAAGCGCTCGGTGACAAGATCGGCTCGACCATCATCGCTCAGAGCGCGAACGTCCCGACGATCGCGTGGAACGGCGACGGCCTCGCTGTCAACTACCGTGAGACCGACGGGATCCCACCGGCCGTGTACGCGGCCGCGATGTTGCGGGACGGTGCGCACTGCCTCGAAGAGTGCCGACGCATTGGCTTTCCCGCGATGATCAAAGCGAGCGAAGGCGGCGGCGGGAAAGGCATCCGCAAGGTCACGGACGAGTCGCAAGTGCTGAGTGCGTGGGAAGCTGTGCGTGGCGAGATCCCTGGCTCGCCAGTCTTTGTCATGAAGCTCGCAGCCAAGTCGCGGCACCTCGAAGTGCAGCTGCTCGCAGACGAGTACGGGAACGCGATCGCACTCAGTGGCCGGGACTGCTCCGTGCAGCGTCGGCACCAGAAGATTGTCGAAGAAGGACCGGTCCTTGCACCGTCCGCCGACGTCTGGGAGCAGATGATGCGGGCAGCGACACGGCTGGCGCAAGAGGTCGCGTACGTGAACGCAGGAACGGTCGAGTACCTCTTTAGTGAGCTCCCAGAGGACGCCGGCCGTGCGTTCTTCTTCTTGGAGCTCAACCCACGGCTCCAGGTCGAGCACCCAGTGACTGAGATGATTACGAACGTGAACCTCCCAGCCGCGCAGCTCCAAGTCGCCATGGGCATCCCACTGCACCGGATCCCTGACGTCCGTCGACTGTACATGAAGGACGCGTTCGGAGCCGCGCCGATCGATTTTGAACGCGAGCAGCAAGCGCCACCGAACGGCCACGTGATTGCTGCACGCATCACAGCCGAAGACCCGAACGCAGGCTTCCAACCTACAAGCGGTTCGATCAAAGAGCTCAACTTCCGGAGCACGCCGGACGTCTGGGGCTACTTCTCAGTCGACTCGTCTGGCCAAGTGCACGAGTTTGCCGACTCGCAGATCGGCCACCTCTTCTCGTGGAGCACGTCCCGCGACCGGGCGCGGAAGAACATGATCTTGGCGCTCAAAGAGCTCTCGATCCGTGGCGACATCCACACGACCGTCGAGTACATTGTCAACATGATGGAGTCGGACGACTTCAAGTACAACCGAATCCACACTGCGTGGCTCGACGAGCGCATCTCGCGGCACACTGAAGTGCGGCTCCACGGCCGTCCGGACCCGCTCCTTGTCGTGCTCGTTGGCGCCGTCTGTGCTGCGTACCAGTCTGCGACAAGCCGCTATGTCGAGTACGTGAGCCAGCTCGAGCGCGGTCAGCTGCCGTCGCACGAGCTCCTCACGCAAGCCGAGCCGCTGGAGCTCATCTACGAAGGCGTCAAGTACGCGATCCGCGCGTGTCGCAGCGGTCCTATCCACTTTACGCTCTACTTGAACGACTCGTACGCGCAAGTGGAGATCCGGACGCTCTCGGACGGCGGCTTCCTCGTGCTGCTACACGGTAAGTCGCACGTTGCGTACGCGACGAAAGAAGCGCAAGGCCTCCGGCTCGTCGTGGACGGGACAACGTGTGTGTTTACGAACGAGTACGACCCGACGCGGCTTGTGACGAACACAGCCGGGAAGCTCGCACGGTACCTCGTGGACGACGGCGCGAGCCTTCGGAAAGGCATGCCGTTCGCGGAGATTGAGGTCATGAAGATGTACATGCCGCTGTTGACGCCGGAAGCCGGTGTGATCCGGCTGCTCAAGTCGGAAGGTGCGGTGTTGGCACCTGGCGACTGCATTGCGACGATGGAGTTGGACGATCCGACGTGCGTCAAGACGTCCGAGTGCTTTGTCGGCAAGCTCCCGCCTGCGAGTCCGACGACCACCGTTAACAACGCGAGTGCGCTCCACCAGCTCAAGCGTGCGATGGGCGTGCTCCAGACTGTGCTCGACGGCTACTTTGTGCCCGACGACCTCGTCGAAGCCGCCGTCACGGAGCTCTTTACTGCGCTTGAGAGTCCGCTGTTGCCAGTCGAAGAGCTCAAAGAAGCCATGTCGCCACTCGCAGGCCGCATCCCACTCGACGTCTTTGCGCAGCTCTCGGACCAGCTCCAGAGCTTTCGCACTGGCGCCGCTGCGTTCAACGTCAGTGCGCTCACAGCGGTCCTCGATGCGCACAAGCAGACGCTCGCGACCGACCGAGCAGCTGCAGACTTTGACGCGTCCGTGTCTGCGCTCCGAGACGTCGCTGACAAGTACAAGCGTGGTCTTCGGGCCGGCTTTGAAGCCGCAGTCTCAGAGCTCTTGAACCGGTACTTTGTCGTGGAGAACGTGTACGCGCGTGTCCACAACGTCGAAGACGCCGTGCTCGCACTTCGCCAGACGCATGCGGGCGACCTCGGCGTCGTCTTTAGCGTCGCCCGGTCGCACCGAGCGCTCGATGCGAAGAACCGTGTGCTGCTCCAGCTGCTGCGTCACTTGGCGGCCCCGCGTCCGTCGCTGGAAGCCGCCGCTGCGTTCCTACCGCTGCTTGAGCGGCTGGCGAACTTTAAGCAGAACCAGTACTCGCTTGTCGCGCTGGAAGCGCGGCAGCTGCTCATGGACCACAAGATGCCGTCGCACCGTGACCGCTTGGCGCAGGTCGAAGCTGTCGTGCGGGAGATCATTGCCGCCGGCGGCGAGCCCGTCGAGCTCTCGGCCCAGTTTGCGAACCTCTTGGACCAGTCCCAGCCGCTCTTTGACCTCCTCATCTCGCTCCTCGACCACGCAGACGTTGCAGTGCGCGAGTGTGCGCTCGAGCTCTACATCCGTCGCGTCTACCGGTCGTACGTGATTGACGCAATGGCGACGAAAGACGACGGCCGCATCTTTGCCAAGACGTTTGCGTTCAAGTCGCCCATGTACGACGTCCTCGCGGTCGGTCTCCCGCCAGCTGAGAGCTACGACGACCTCGCGAGTCTGCTCGCTCGCAACAGCAGCTTCACCGACTTGGCAGCTGCGTCCACGTCCGCGTCGACGTCGCCAGAAGCCGGTGACGGCGACGACGAGAGCGAGACACGCGGCAGCTTTGACCTCGAGTACGAGAAGATATCGGCGAGCCACCAGCGCCACGGTGCGATCGTCAAGTTCGCCGACCTCGCAGCGGTACAAGCAGCGATCGAGGACATCGTCGCGCTCTTCCCAGCAGCAAAGAAGACGCTCTCGGCCAAGAAAGAGCCGTGTGTGAACGTACTGCACGTGATTCTACTGGACGAGAAGACGGAAGAGAGCGTACTGTTGGCGTCCGCTGAAGCGTTCCTCCAGTCGGTCGAAGCTGTGCTCCTGAGCCACAACATTCGCCGTGTGACGTTCGCAGTCCGGCCGCAAGCGTCGTCGTTTGCAGCCCACCCAGCCGACATGTTCCTCTACCCCGGCATCTACACGTTCCCCCATCGCCTGCACTACAGCGAAGACAAGATCGTGCGCCACATTGAAGCGCCGCTCGCGTACAAGCTCGAGCTCCGTCGGCTGCGCAACTACAACGTCGCGCCGCTCACGTCGAACAACAAGAACGTACACTTGTACCTCGCCAAGACAAAAGAGTCGGACGCGCACCTCGTCGCTGACCGCTTCCAGCGCTTGTTTGTGCGCGCAGTCGTGCGTCAAATCGACCGGTCAGACGACGACGGCGCCCGCTCGCAGTACGACGTGTACCCGGGCCCAGAACGCACGCTCGTTGAAGCGCTCAATGCGCTCGAGCTCTCGATGGGCTCAGCTGCAGTCAAGACGGGGCTCGTGACGAAGAACAACCACGTGTTCCTCAACATCCTCCCAGAAGCGGTCGTGGACCCACAGTACCTCGAAGGCGTGATCCGGATCCTCGCGTCTCGGTACTCGGAGCGGCTCACGCAGCTCCGTGTCGCGCAAGTCGAGCTCAAGATCAACGCGCGCTTCACGAACGAAGCGAACTCGATCCCTGTCCGCCTCATTGCGTCGAACCCGACAGGCTACGTCGTGCGCGTCGAAGCGTACGTCGAGACGTCGGGACTTGACGAGCCCATCTTCACGTCGATCGGCGACGAGAGCCACGGCGAGTGGGACGGCAAGCCCATCACGACGCCGTACCCGGTCCTCTTTCCATTCGACCGCAAGCGCGAGCTCGCGAAAGCCATGTCGAACACGGTCTACGTCTACGACTTTCTCGAGCTCTTTGAGTTTGCGCTCTTGCGGACGTGGCGCAAGTTTGTGCACGAACGCACAGTGCCTGGCGGCGGTGCGAAGCTCGCAATCCCAAGCGTGCTGTTGGAAGCCCGTGAGCTTGTGCTCGACCAGAACGACAGCGCGGTGGCGCTCTCGAGCCGTCCGCGCGGTCAGAACGACATTGGCATGGTCGCGTGGTTGCTCACGCTCTACACGCCCGAGTACCCGCACGGCCGCGACGTCGTTGTGATCGCGAACGACATTACGTTCCAAGCCGGGTCGTTCGGTACGCGCGAAGACCGGCTCTTTGAGCTCGCGTCCAAGTTTGCGCGTGCAGGGGGCGTGCCGCGTCTCTTCTTCTCTGCGAACGCTGGCGCGCGCATTGGCTTGGCCGAGTCGATCAAAGCGCTCTACAAGGTGTGCTGGAAAGACGCGAGCGACCCGGTGAAAGGCTTCGAGTACCTCTACTTGACTCCGGACGACTACGCGCAGCTGTCGGCGGACGGCGCCGTGAACGCTGAGCTCCGGACAACGCCGAGCGGTGAAGACCGGTACGTCTTACGCGACATTGTCGGCCGCGAACCGGACCTCGGCGTCGAGAACCTGCGTGGCAGTGGCACGATCGCTGGCGAGACAGCGCGTGCGTACCAAGAGGTGTTTACGCTCACGTATGCGTGCGGCCGCAGTGTCGGCATTGGCGCGTATCTCGTGCGACTTGGACACCGCACAGTGCAGAACGCGACGCACTCGCCGATCATTCTCACGGGCTACCAAGCGCTCAACAAGCTTATGGGCAAGGACGTGTACACGTCGAACGACCAGCTTGGCGGTGTCAAAGTCATGCACACGAACGGCGTGACGCACGTGACAGCCAAGAACCACCTCGCTGGCGTCGCGTCGATCGTTGAGTGGCTCAGCTTTGTGCCAGCGGTGCGTCGAGGGCCGCTGCCAGTGCGCGAGGTCTTTGGCTGGGAAGTGATCGACCGCCCGGTCGAGTTCCGGCCGGCCGACAAGTCGACGCAGTACGACCCGCGGCTGCTGCTCACAGGCAAAGTGGACGACGTGACGGGCAAGTGGATCTCGGGCTTTGCAGACCGCGGCTCATTCCGCGAGTCGCTCGACGGCTGGGCCAAGAGCGTCGTCGTTGGACGCGCACGGCTCGGTGGCATCCCGTGTGGCGTCGTTGTGACAGAAGTACGTACGTCCGAGAAGGTCGTACCGGCCGACCCAGCAGCGCCCAACACGCAAGAGCAGCTCATCCAGCAAGCTGGACAGGTCTGGTTCCCTGACTCGGCGCACAAGACTGCGACTGCGATCCGGGACTTCCGGGGCGAGGACCTCCCGCTCTTCATCTTTGCCAACTGGCGCGGCTTCTCGGGTGGCCAGCGCGACATGTTTGACGAAGTGCTCAAATTTGGCGCGGCGATTGTCGACGCGCTCGTGAGCTACGAGCAGCCGGTGTTTGTGTACATCCCGCCGTTCGCCGAGCTTAGGGGCGGCGCGTGGGCGGTCGTCGACCCGACGATCAACCAGGGCATCATGGAGATGTACGCGGACCCACAAGGTCGCGGTGGTGTGCTCGAACCCGCAGGGCTCATTGAGATCAAGTACCGCAAGAAGCAGCTGCTTGAAGCGATGCACCGCCTGGACGAACAGCTCCAGCGGCTCGACGCGCAGCTCGCTGAGGTCCAGACGCCAGCGTCACCGGACCGGACGCAGCTCGCTGAGGTCCAGACGCCAGCGTCACCGGACCGGACGCAGCTCGTCCGCGACATCCAGCACCGCGAAGACGCGTTGCTGCCCATCTACGTGCAGATCGCGACCGAGTTTGCCGACCTGCACGACACGCCTGGGCGCATGAAAGCCAAGCGCTGCATCCGGGACGTGGTCGAGTGGCGCCACGCGCGCACGTTCTTCTACTGGCGGCTCAAGCGCCAACTCGCCGAGTTCCAGCTCCGTCGCGAGCTCGTGCGCTCCAGTGCTGACGCGGTGACGTTCCTTGGAGCGGAACAGCTGCTCAAGACGTGGTTCACAGAGGCTGTGAACGGCGGCCGCGTACCGCGCCAGCTCAACGTGTCGGTGGACGAGCTCTGGGAGCGGAGCGACAAGGACGTGCTGCTCTGGCTCGCGAGCGACAAGGACTGGGTCCACGCGCGTGTTGCTGGCGTCGGCCGCGAGCAGACGGCGAGTCAAGTGGTGCAGCTCGGCTTGCTGGACCCCAAGGCCGCGGTCGCAGGCATCCTCGAACTGCTGCACCAGCTGAGCGACAAGGACCGTGAGGAGGCGGTCGCGACACTGCGTCGTGGCTCCATCTTCCACCGGAGCACGTCCGGGACGAAGCTCAACGGCAGCGGCTCCTTCAGCAACTAGGGAGGGGAGCAGCCGCGCCAAGGAAGGAAGGAAGGAAGGAAGGAAGGAAGGAGAGACTAGCTAGCGAATGAGGAGAGAGTGAGGCAATGAACTGTGTGATGATGCGTTGGAAGGCGAGTGGCACTGCGTGCACTCGATCGACAGCTGTGAACCGCAGGAAGCGCCTCTGATACTTGGGAGGACGACGACAACGACGAGACGGGACCGACTGTCGGCTTACGACGACGCCGAGGCCGACGCTGCGCGTCCGTCCTTCAAGCGCTGCTCCAGCTCCATCTGCTGCTGGAGCACCTCTTGGAACCCAGGCGGACACGACATGGAGCGCTCCAAGCCAGCGAGGTCGATCACTGACTTGTCCGACTTCTTGAGGATGCTCAAGTCGTGGTCTTTCGTGATCGTGAGCGGCGGCGACCGGCGCAGACGCGGCGACAGAACCACACTTTCGTTCTCCTCCGACGACGCGCTGCCCTTCCGGTCGGCTCCAGTTGGTACAGCTGCGATCGCTTTCGCTGCCACCGAGTGCATGTACTCGTGCCAGTCGACGCGCACTGGCTCTGCGAGCTTCCCAAGCGGCGTCCGGTACTTCTTGACGAACGCGCGCACGTCGTGCTGGAGCTGCACGCGCTTCTTTGGGAGCTCGTCCTGCGTCTTCTTGTGCTCTGGCAAGAGACGGAAGAAGAGCGGGCGAATCGTCTTGAACTCAATGATCCCCGCTTCGACCGACCGCACGCCAAAGAACGAGAAGAGCGGGAACGAGAGCAAGAGGAGGAAGATCGACGACCAGTACCAGTCGGTAAACAGGATCGCAGCGAGGAGGTAGAAGCACCAGAGCACGGGCACAGCGACCATGGAGAACTGGATCTTCTTGCTCAAGAGCACGTCCCGTGCAGCGACCTTGACTTTCGAGCCTTCGAGCGCCTTCTTCTGCTCACCGAGCGCCACGTAGCGGGCGAGGAAGCCCACGGGCGCGTTCAGCACGAACGACGGGATCGACGCAAGCGCAAAGATGAGGAAACCGTAGAGCGCTGAGCCGAGCACGTCGTGAATCGTCCACCACGAGATGAACGGCACTTGGTGGTCCTTGAGCCCCATCTTCTTGAGCGTCCGGTTGTACTCGTCGAGCTGCTTTCCGAGCGCGTCGAGGTCTGACGCCGCCTCTGGGAGCGCACTGAGGATCTTGTAGCCTTCCGCAAAGCGCCGGTTCAAGTCCTGCGTCTCACGCGCGGAGAGCCGCACGCCCGAGCGCTGGAAGAGCCGACGCGCGACAAACACGAGCTGCATAATGTTGTAGTCTGGCGCAGTGACAATCACAGACCGCATGCCGTCTTCAACACGGTGCAAGAACTCATTACAAGCTTCACGCTTGTCGGCTTCGTACGTCTTCATGAGCGCTTCGTCAACTGTGATGGGCGTGCCAAACTCGACAGTCACGCGGCCGCGGAAGCGGTGGCCGCGAAAGTAGCTCAAGCCCACCGGCACGACGTGCGCAGTGATGTTGTACGTGTCCTTCACACCGAGCGCCATGATCCCAACGCCGGCTTTGAGCGGCAGCAAGTCGGTGCGGTCGTGCGAGCCGCCTTCGGGAAAGATCCCGATCGAGTGGCCGCGCTTGAGGTGCGTGTAGACCTTGGCAAACGTCACGGACTGGTCGACTTTCTTGAAAATCCCAAAGCTGCTGAGCTCAAATACGGGCGTGTCGCGTCCGGTCATGAGTGGTGCGTCCAACACGAGCTCCGAGTCGCTCACAACTGTCACGATCTTCACCGGCGCACCGCTGTCCTTGACACTCGCGCCTTGGAACCGGATCTGGTCGCCTGGTGTCACTTGTTTCGTGAAGCTCGTGCCTTCGCCTACAAGCGTGACCTGCTGCTTCGTTGGCGCGCTATCAGCAGTCGGGGCTGTGCTAGCCAGCGCCTTGTCGGCTGCGACAGCAGCGGCGTCTGCGAGCTTCACGAGACCGACGCCTTTGATCACCGAGTCTTGCGGCCGGACGACTGGGATGCAGCCCATGATACGCGCAAAGTCGCCAACGACTGGCAAGTGCCACGACTTTTCGGCAATGAGAAAGCCTACTTTACGCGGACTCGTCATCATGACGACGAGTCCGTCCACGAACTGGTTCGCGTGGTTGCCAGTGAAGATGATAGGCCCTTCTCGCGGGATGTTGTCGAGCCCAACGATCTCAATGCTCTTGAACGAAATGCTGAGGATGCTGTGCAGAAACACGCGCGTACAGCGGTAGATCACGTCCGCGAGGTTCGCCCAAATGAGCGCGAGCATGACGAGGAAGCCGAGCACGCCCCAGTACGACGACGGGACGCCCAGGAAGCTACTGATCGCCTTGATCGGACTGCCATTCACACACAGGCATACGTGAGCAGCAGAACGTGGGACGTGCCCACGCATAAACGCAGGGGCGGACACACACTAACGCACGTACTTGAGCGAGTCTACCGAGAGCGCGATGAGCAGCAGGATGACGAGAAACTGCATCCAGACGTCGTTGAGCACCTCTTTGTGGAACTTCATGGTGGCGGCGCCAGTCGCGGCAAGAGCAGGTGGAGCACTGGCAGTGGTGGCGCAGAACGGAGCGGAGCTCTCTTGGTATCGTCTTCTTCGCTTCGCAAGGGAGGAAGTGAGGGAGGGACGAGGGAGAGAGAAGTGCTTCTGCCTGCTTTTTTATGGAAGGGTGGCAGGTTCGCGAATGGCCTGGTCGGAGCGTGGTGGTGGCGACGAGCTTCGTGGCAACTGCCTTGTGGATTGTATGGTCTATAAAGTGACGGAAGATTTGCTATTAACAACCCACAAACATAAACCACACATACCGTATTTCTTTTCTTCGTACACTCCGCGCCAAGTAATATCGGCCACCCACGTTTTGTGTGCTATCTCAGTCAATTTTACGAGTCTGAGCTCACTATTTACTGTAAAACCCGGGATAGAAGGGTCCACCCACATTGTCCTTTTCTTGCAAGTCCTTGACCTTTCAAAAGGGTTTCCCCCTTCAAGCTGATAAAAGTCCATCAAGTGGGACATGTTTTCAAAGAACCACCCTCATGCTTTAAAAAACATTATACTGG
>JAASFJ010000489.1:0-21241 GCA_023333755.1 Globisporangium uncinulatum
TTCTATTTATAGTGGTTCGATCAATTTATTTGATTCGCTGGCGCAAAACCCAATATCATTTTTGATCTGATTCGGTAAACGTTTCTAATATTTCACCAAGAATTTACAGAAACCTTTCACCTACAGAAACGAGCAAGCACTTTGTTTGACAATTCAAACAACATGTCGCATTGTCATAAACCCTGAAATCAATTTCTCCGAGCCCAACCAAACACATTTGTGTCATTTATTACTATGAGCACATTATTTGGGACCAGATTTATGGCTCTCCAATCTTATAGGGCCTTTTTCCTGATGGCCTTCAAAAGAGATCAAGCTGGCACAAAGATGAACGAAGTTCAAGAAAGGCTAACAGCGTTTGATTGGCTGATACAATAAATAAAAGTTTATCAATGATGAAAATGAAGCCTGATACAGATACAGTAAGCTTGGAGATGTACCTATGCTTTTTGCTTCCTTGTTTCGCCAAAAATGTGAGGAGTGCTCATTTTCGCTCGCTCACCCGACGTCGCACGGGTTCTCGGCGTCTCCTCTCCTCTCGACCGCTGCCTGCCTGTCGCCACCGCCGCAATGAACCTGCTGCAGGGCAAGAGCAACCAGTACCTGCGCGAGGCGATCCTGGAGGAGAGCCTCGAGAAGGTCAAGCGCTACCTCACACTCAAGATCGGCAAGGCGGACGTCGGCGCGCTCACTGAGGTTCGTGTCTGCTGCTGTCTGTTCCATCGTGGCCCATGAACGGCGCGTCGTGCCGTGCATGCAAACGTGTGTATGTATATGCGTGTGTGTATATGCGTGTGAGTGCTTGACGACTCACCGTTCGCTCTGTCGACTCAATGCACGCGCCGCTTTCCCAGAGTGGTGGCTTCAGTATGCTCCACTGTGCCGCACTCACGGGCAACACACAGATCGTGATGATGCTGCTGCAGTGCGGCGCAGACGTGATGGCGCTCACAGACGTACGTCCTGTGTGTGTTTGCTCTGCTGTGCTGGTACTGTAGCAGAGCGTGTGAGACGCAGTGCTGAGAGCTGCACTGTGTGTGGTCGCACTGGGCTGGAAACCAACGTGGATGGTCCGAGTTCTGACGCCAGTTGCTGTTGCGTCTGCTCTTTCTTGTATGGGATAACGGGTGGTACGGGACGACACAGGACGGGTACACGGCGCTGGACCTGGCGATCTGGAAGGGCCACCTCCAGATCATGGAGCTCTTGCGGTCCCAGGGCTGCATTGCGCCAATGAAAGGTGCGCGTTGGCTGCGTCCTGTGCGTCTCTTTGTATGTGAGCGTGAAAGAGAGGCGTAGAGAGAGAGAGAGGCTGAGGATGGAGACTGTATGTGGTTGTGGGTGTGCAGAGCCCGAGAGCCTGAACGGCAAAGTGATTCAGTTCATGGGGAGGAAAGCGACGGTCGTGGACTTTGAGCCGAGCACGAGCATCCGCACGAGCAGTCTGCGGGCGCTGCACTACGAGGACAATGGCGAGGCGAAGCTCGTGAACCTCTGGGCCGGCACGGACTACAAGATTGTCGGTGCGTCGCTCGTTATATTCTATCATGCATGTCTTGTTATGTTCTATGTTGCCTACCATTCGAAATGTGTGTTGGGGAACTAGGATCTCAGTATTGGTAACCATGTTCGAGTAGGCAACAACCCGTACTACGAAGACCTAAAGAAACTCGACTACCAGTACGCCGACATTCCCGTGTCGCAGACACTCAATAACTACGACGACATGCTCCAGGGCCAGGCGTTCTTCGACAACGACAGCGATAGCGAAGAAGAGAATGAGATCGAAGAGGTCGTCGAGGTCCGCGTGCCGCCTGGGCCACTCGGGCTGCTGCTCGACAGCGGCATCCCACAGTACGCGGTCGTGCACGGCTTCACAACGCTGCCGACAGGCGGCAAGGGCCCGATCGAGGCCCACGGCCGCGTGCAGCCGGGCATGTACATTATCGGCATCAACGAGACGAACGCGTCGCTCATGTCGCTCCAGTCTGTGACTGAGTTGCTCGGGAAGCTCGCACGCAAGGAGAAGCTCATCCGCTTCGCAGTCTTCCGTCCTGGGTCCCCGAAGCGCCACCTCGACTCGGACGACTCGGACGACTCGGACGACGACGACTCGGACGGGGGCGCGGCCAAGTCGCACGTGTCGTCTGCAGCGGCGTCGAACGTGTCGCGGACGTCGTCGTCTGCGACGCAGCAGCAGCTGCCGCCTGTGCCCGTGACGATGAAGCCCCCGCCAGCGGCGAGCGGGCTCGGCGGCTTCACGAGCCGCTTCGCGTCGCTCGCTGCGACAGTGGCTGCGAAGACGTCGACTCCGCGTGGTGGGAGCGGGAAAGCGCCGAGCCTGAAGGACTAGCGACAGGTAGGACTACCAGTGTGTGGCTGCAGTTCAGTAAACCACCTCGAACCAGCGTCTCGATCGCAAACGTCGTGGTGATGGCGAGTGTTTCGTGTTACATTGACTTCACTGTGCTAAATAATCCGTCGGCCGCTGTCGGAACCCGCAACTGTCGCAGTCGCTGTCGCCGCACCACTCGTCGGTCCCTGTCAACAGCGATGAGTCGGTCGGTCGGTCGGGCAGGCGGGCCACTACAGCACCATGTACACGGCGCCGCGGTTCATCTCGGGCACGGGCATGGTCCAGGACGTGGCGCCGTACGTCGCGTTGAAATAGTACACCTTGCCTGTCGTGTGCGAACTCACCGTCTTCCAGCCCGCGAGCGCGCCTTCGACAGGCTCGGCCATGTCTGCGATGGTCGAGTCGAGCAGGAAGTCCATGATGCTCCCGTCGCCCATCGCGAGCGTCAGGATGAACCGCGGCGGCCCGATCGGCTGCACAGCAGCGGGTCGCTCGAGCGGGCTCCCGTTCTTGTCCAGGACACTCAGGAAGTTGGCAGCGATCACCGCGGCGACGTCCGCGTTCGCACGCCGCTCGAAACTCGCGAGCCGCCGCATCGCTACGGTCGCCTCGGTCGACGACTCGATCTTCTCGACGTTCAGTTCCCGCAGGCTCTGCGAGATCTGCGTCATGCGGTCGAGGTGCACCTGGAGGTCCGAGAGCTGGAGCGTGTCTTCAGGAGCCACTGGTTCTGAAGTCGGGCCCGAACCTGAAGCCGATGCCGCGACGACTTCTACTGACTCGACCGGCACCGTGAAGTCGGCCGTAAAGTCCGCAGTCTCTGCGTCGACAGGCGCACCCGGGGGCTTTGGCGGGGCTGGGGCGCGCGAACGCCGGCTTTCTCGGCTCCGGCGGCCGCCTGCGCCGATCGACAGCTTCTCCACTTTCCGCACGATCACAGGCTCGTCGTCGTCGTCGTTGTTGTTGTCGTCTGCCACTGTCGCTGTCGCCACCTCGACGCTTGTGCTCCGACGCAGACTGAACGAGCCCGCTCGGTGCCCCGGCTGCAGCTCCTCAACGACGAGCTCCTCCATTGTTGCGATGATCGAGCCGGGCGCTGCCACGATGCTGTCGCGCGAGAGAAAGTGCGCCGTGTCGGAATCCTCCGCGTCGCCCGACAGGAACGAGTCGACGGCGCGCTCTGACTGGCTCTGCTGCACGTATACCTCCTTGTACCGGCCGACCCCGAGGTCGAGGGCCTGCGGCGCAATCGCCGTGATGTTCACGTTCGCGTCAAAGAGCTCGTGCTCCATGTCGTCGTCTTCCTCGCTGTCGATGTCTGCGCTCCCTGCCGCCAGAGCTGGCGCCGACTCACCCGCCCCGACTGGTGCTGGTGGTGGTGCAGGCGTAGGCGCAGGTGTGGGCTTCGCCGGCGCTCCTCGGAACGAAAACATCTGCGGGATCATCGCAGGTCGGCTGTTCCCGCTCGCCCCTGCTGGGTGCACGCGTGGAGCACTGTCGCCGCCGTCGCCAGAGTGACGCGCAGCTGCCTCCGCCCCAGACCAGCCGTTGAACGACGCAGACCGGTCGAACGACGACATGGCCCGCAAGCTCCGGAACTCAATCTCTGTGCCTGGCCGCGCCCGTTCGCCCGAGTGGCGCATCGACGACAGCGAACTGCGTGCAGTGCTTGCTTGCGACGACAAGTCGCTCTGGCGCAGTCCTGGCGACGGTCGTGCGAGCTCCGCAGCCGCGGTGAGGCCGCTGCTGCACTTGACACAGATGCGCGCTTTGCGGCGGCCGACCACGTCGCTGAGCCCGGCCGCCGTCACGAGCTGATGGACGCTGCACTGGTGGCACATGACGTCGCCACACGCGGCGCAGTTGTACTTCTTGCGCATGAGCGAGAAGCTCTTGGTGCACACAATGCAGCAGACGCGACGGCCGAGCGGGACGAGCTCGCGCGGGTGCTTGAGCACGAGCAGCTCGAGGCGGCGCTGGTTCAAGTGGTCCCGCAAGCACGCGACGCGCATCGCCGCCGTGTCGACAATCTTGTGCACGAGCCACGTCGGGAGGCGCTCGCCGAGGTCGCTCACCATCATCGTTGTGAGCTCGAGGTGGCCAGGAGCGGCTTCTGTGAACGTCTGCACGGTGAGCGTCTTCCCGCGTACATAGAGCTGCGACGACGCGTCGAGTGTCGCAGCGGCTTCGTCGAGCTCCACGGACTTGGCGAGCCGGTAGCCCACGCGGGTGCCATCCTGGTCGACAAACTGGTCCACGACTTCGACGTACACGTAGTCGCGGTGCTTCGCGACCGACGGCGCGAGCGACTTGACGCCGTGCCACTTGATGCACACAAAGCGGTCGTCGCGCGTGCGTGGCACGAGCGTCTGGAGCACACGGCCGTCGAGGAACTCGCTCGGGTTCACTGCACTCTCGTGCGCGGCGAACGCAACGGTCGTCTCGGTCGTGAGCGCGTCGAACATCTCGCGGAACGTCGCCGTGACGTTGCAGCGGCCGCGCACAGCTGCGTCGAGGCGCTGGTCGTCTTCGCCGTGTGCGCGACAGATTGCGACGCCTTCACGGGTCTTGAACGCGTGCCAGCGGATGCGGCCAAAGCCGTGGCAGAGCTTGTACGCGTCGTCGACCGACTTGTCAATGAACTCTGTGAGCGCCGCTTTGCGTTCAGGTGAGAGCGCGAGTCCTGACTCGACTGCTGGCGACGGTGGCTGTTGGTGGTACGACAGCGACGATGGCGACGAGAGCGACAGCGACGACGACATGCGGGCGTGGAAGCCGGTGAGGCTGTGGCGGCTGTGCGTGGACGACGCCGCCGAGCCGGTCGGGGACGCGAACGACCCGCGGGACGCGGCAGAGCCCGGCGACGCCATCGAGAGCACGGTCGTCGTGTGCGGACTCGTGCTGGTTTTGGCGTTCCCGACAATCCCGAGGCTGTTGGCAATGATGCTGCTCGCACTCTTGCGAACGTGAGGACGTGCGAGCGGCGGCTCTTTCGAGTGCGGCGGCGGTGGAGCAGTGGTCTCTGCGCTGCTACTGCGGCCGCCACTGTGTGAGCCAGTGCTCGCGGTGCTCGTGCTGCTGCTGTTACTGCCGCTGCTGCCGCGGTCTTCGGGCTTCTTGTCCGCGAGCGCAAAGAGCACAACCGGCTGGTGCGCCACGAAGCTCTGGGAGCGCGCGGCTTTCCCGCGGTACAGCGCGTCACTGTGGTGGTGGTGCGGGTCGTGCGCTGGGTCGTCGACGCCGCCGTCCGCGGCCGCTAGCAGAGCGCTCGCTGGCAAAGACGACGACGCCGACGGCACGTGGAAGAGGCCGCTGGCCGCCGGCGCGGACATGTGCCTTTGCTACCTGCGTGCGTGCGAGCGTGGAAGCGCGGGTGCGCGCGTTCTCCTTCTCTCTAACTCTCTAACTAACTTCTCTCTCGCTCGCTCGCTCGCTCGCTCGCTTTCAAGGCGTAATGTGTGCGTCGGCTTCCGACGAGGCGACGAGAGGCGAGTGAGTCGGCTTGTGCTGCGCAAGGGCGACTGCTTCAGTGCTTCGCGACTGTGACTGGCGCTCTTCCTCCCTCCTCGCGCACTAAAAAAGGGCAGGCACGAACGCTTCCTCGTTTTATTCACTACTGATCCGACAAGCCGGTGGACAAGCTGGTGTCGAATGCGGGCGGCTGAAGAGCATACGAATTTCAAGTTTAGTCGACGGCGCTGGCTCGTTTGTGCTGTTTCCTGGGAAAAGAGAGACAGCTTCTGGCCAGCCAAGCAATGTGCTCGTGTGTGTGCATGAAATGGCTCAATCGCTTGCTGTTTTGACATGAGTGCATGCATTGATCCATGCATCCACCCGCGAGCGAGCGTTCGTGCTGGCAGAAGCAGACCCTGCGCTTTTCGGCGATGTTTAACGACAAAACTCGGCTCGTGGCAGTCAGCTCCTCGTGCTTTGCGTGTGCATGGTGGGGTGACTTGCACACGACGGAGCAATTCGCTGTTGGGGGCGCCAAAGCAGTCAGGATTTCGCAAGCGAATCTGCAGCGTCGTCGTCGTCGCTCGCACACTCATCCGACAGAGTTTTGGTTTTGTTGGAGCTGTTCACGCAGGAATGGGGAGCGAGAAGGCACAAGTGGTCATCGCTACACTTGACTGTGAAGAGGCTCTCGCTTGTGTGAGAGCACCACTCGATGACACGCTGGTGGACATGGCATCAATCCAAGTCTCTCGTGCGAGGATAGCCCGCTCGAAAGCATGTGTCAAGCGCCGATTGACGGTCGGCCCATTTCGCGCGAGAGGCAACAAATCGCTCATGTCGGTCTGGGCAAACGTACAAACAACCAACCGAGCGTCCTTCGCGCTTGCTCGCGCACGCATTTGATACAAAACTCAAGCGCGCATGCTGGCTCGCCTCGCCACCACACTGAACTCCCGATCTCAGCAACAACACTGCTGCGCGCGCGATGGCGTCATGGTGTGTATGATACTCGAGAGTCGGACGATCGATTGAGATTCAGTGTACCAGTGGCTTGGAGGTGGTGTGCAACAACCACGGATCGGATCGGGTCTTCCGCCTTTCATCGCGGTTGGCGACCTGAGCGCCTTCACGCTGGCGTCACTCACTGTAATCAGTCACGAGTCACAACTTGACACGACGCGGCTTCACGAATGTTACGTGCACAGTACTCAGTCGACATTGCTCGGTCGACAGTACTCGGTCGACAGTATCGCGCGCACAATACCCAAATCGACAAGCCGAACGGACACATCGCGGCACTCGCTCTTGTAGCCGTGGTTGACGCGGGCACTTCGCCGATCCGCCGTGTCATTAGCTCATGCGGCGCCGACTAACGCGTGTATCCTCCATCCAGTTGCAAGCGCACAAGCGCTTGACAGCGGGAGAGTGGTGTCACTCACGGCGTCACCGCTGATCCTGGTCGGCGATAAGAAGGCGCTGCTGGTTACTGCGGGATCCTCGCGCCACCAGCACCACACAAAGCAAAACAGCACGAGTGAGTGGTCGTCGACGACCACGTCAACAATACAAACGGATGTGTCGCTTGCGATTTGCTCCTGTTGTTGTTGTGCTTCGCGAAAGCGACCTCAAGTGCAGGTGGACGTTACGTAGCGACTTGCATGGACACTGTGTTGACCCTTTCGGTTGGCGCCGTCTCCGTAGAGGATGGATCCCGCAGCAAGGCACCCTCAGTGCTCATGACTCAGGGCTCTCAAGCTCCCATGGCTCTCATAGCTCTCGGAGCTCTCAGGTCTCTCGGAGCTCCAAGGGCTCTCAGGTCACTCATGACCGAAACTCTCAAGTCTCTCGGAGCTCTCAGGGCTCTCAAAGCTCTCAGAACTCTCAGGACTCTCAGAGCTCTCGGAGCGCTCATGTTTTTTGGAGCGATCTGGGCTCAGAATGCTCAGCGCACATTCCAGTACTTCGCCAACTCCTGTGGTCCACTCGCGTTTTCATTCCTCGATTTTTGACGCACTGATCCACTCCCGATGCCTGTCGTCGAGGTTCCTGGTGCCGCGCGCACCTTTGCGCTCTCTGAGACGCTGCAGAGCGACGAGCTGGCGCCGATCTTCGCCGACGCGTGGACGGCGTCGCGTGTGTGGGACGCGAGCACGTTTCTTTCCGAACACCTCGTCGCCTTCGCACGCGCACAGCGCCAGCCGTTCGGTTCTCTCGAGCCTCTCGAGCCTCTCGGTCTTAACAGCAGCAGCAGAAGTGCGGCGGCACCTGCCATCATCGAACTCGGCAGCGGCTGTGGACTCGCTGGCATCGTGGCCGCGTCGCTCGGCGCCGATGTGGTTCTCACGGACCAGCGCGAGGCTGTCGAGCTGCTGCGCCGGAACGCCGAGGCGAACGCCACGTCGGTCGACGAGCGCCGCCGCCTGCGCGTGTGCGAGTTTGTCTGGGGCTCAGACCCAGCGACAACGCTACCGCGCACTACATTCGACTGCATCTTGGTCTCCGACTGTACGTTGCGCGACGTTGTGACGCAAGTCAGAAAGACCTGGTTCCATATCTCTCTCTCTCTGACCACGACCACTGACACATACGCCATGATGTGTAGGCATCAATCCGATCTACGGCCCCGAGTCCTGGCGCAACCTCGCGCGCAGCATCCGCGCACTCAGTGACGCGCACACGGTCACGTACCTCGCGCACGAGCGGCGTGGGGACGACGAGGCGATGACGGACTTCCTCGCGTTCAGCGCCGGCTTCCTCACGCACGAGGTCGTCGCTACGCGCGAGCAGCTCTCTCTGCTCCAAATTCGGCTCCGCAGCAGCAAATAGCAAACGAGTGCCACTCGTGTCCTTCAGCTCGGGCGTTTACTGTGTTGGGTTGGGGCTCCCGATGGCGAACGAGAACGCAGTCGGGGTCTTTTGGGGGCCGGATGCTGCCAGTGGCGCTCGAGCGAGCAGCGCTAGCTCCTCTAGCCGCACTCACCGCCTGCCTCCACTACCACGATCGCCAGCACCCACACGCGAACCGCTTGTGCCGTCGAACGCTGCGAAAGCGGAGCCGCCAATGACTTTGCTGCTGTCACAGCGAGACGGTCCCCAGCGTTCGCTGCTCCACGTGCTCCAGGTCCTGCACCAGAGCATCCAGCGTGACGTGGCTCGCTTCACAAGCACCAGCCACGCACTCGACCGGACGCGCTCAGAGACGCGGTACAACGTCCACGCAGTCAAGAGCGAAGACCGCAGCTACTTTCTCCACGAACGAGCTGTGGAGGCATCGCGAGAGATCGCTCAGGCCCATGTGAGCCACAGCGTCCACTGATTGCTTGGTGACGCGTCATTTCTCATGACGCACACACGTGCTTACGCTCCACTCTGGAGCCTCCTGCTCCTGTAGACGTCCTGGGCTCGGCAGATGCACTGTGCTGTGGACGACCGGCAGCAGTACCACTGCGATCGGCGCCGGAAGACCGGCACAAGATGCCCATCGAAAACGTCTCTAGAACGCTGTCAAACTCAAACTCGCGTTCTTCAGACTCAATCCGCTCGTACAAAGCCGCCACTGACTGACACACTCGATTGCGATCGCACTCGTTGCCACCAGTCCCGCCCTCGGCTCGCTCGCCCAGCTGGAGAGGAAGGCAATTGAAGACCACGAGCACAAAACCGAGCACCTGCTGCACGTACTCCAGCGAGAGATCGCGAGCGAGACGAAGCGAGAGATTGGTGGGTCACAAGCATGCGATCTTATACGGACGCACACGGCCGCCTGTACTCACGACGGCATGACGGATGCTGGTGGTGGGTGGTTCGACAGCGTTCCTGGACTGCTCGCAGTCAGCGAGACCGGCGTCTCGGCAGACGAGGAAGCAGCTCGCTGTGATCCAACAAGAGCGCTACGAGTCTGCAGACCGGATCATGCGGATTCTCGAGGTGTGTGTCTTGCAGGTCTCTCTCTCTGTCTTGCCTCGAGAGACGGACGATAGCGCGAGTTCTGGTTCGCTTTAGCAGCAATTGCTCACTCGCTCGCTGGTTTACAGGAGTACAAGGTCGTCGGTGGCCTCGAGGCGGCCGAGTACATGCTGAGCACCATCGCTGACGGGCGAACACTGCTGGGATCATGAACGAGTCAAGAAAGAGGGGGGAGAGAGTGTGTGGCAACTTTCACGTCATTCATCATCTCCTCTTGTGTCCCGCCTTCATCTTTGACGACTCCTCGAGCGACACGAGCTCCATGCAGAGCTGGGCAGAGCAGTGAGTCCGTGAACCGCTGACCAGAGGTTCAAGCAAGTGCACATCACGATCCACACTCACCTCTTTCAGCGCCTTGCTAGTCACTGCTCGCATGGGCGTTGCTCCAGCTGCAGACGGTACTCCATGTCGGACATGGCTTGGCCTTCGCTTTACTGGCTCCTTCGCCTTCACTGCCTGTAGTGATGTACGATAGTCTCCGACCAGTTAGACAAGAGTGACGCACCGAATCGACTGCTATGTGTGCAACGCAACACAAGCACGAGCTGTACCGTCGGCTTCTTCGCCGAGCGCTCCTGAACCGTCCTTCTCGTAGGCGCTTTCGCTGCACCGCAGTCCGCTCCTTCGCGGCTGCTGAGCGGCAGCGCATCTTCTCGTTGCTGACCCACACTGGACGACGCCGACTGAGAACTCGGTGCAAACGGCGACGACGACGACGATGGCCGGAGTTCCGCTTTGCGCTGGCTCGCGAACAGTAAGCGGTGCTCCTCCTCACTCTGCGCTTTTCGGTGGAGATGCTCCTCAAGCTCTCGGACCTTGTGCTGCAGCAGCGTCTCTCGCTGCGCTTGCTCGAGACTCGATCGCGTGTGGTCGTCGGATGATCTGGACCGTAGGTTCTACGCAAGATACATAGCAAGCATGCCGTAGTTTACGTCGTGAATCACAGTTTCCAGTGTGGGTTCTGGGTGTGTCACGAGCGAGCTTCAAGCACGAGCACTAGAGCAACAAACCTCGTCGGCCGCGACTCGAGTGCGGTGCCCACTTGACTGTGTGGAGCATCAAGAGTTGCTCAGCAGTGCATCAGTCGCAGGAATCACAACCGATACGAACTCACCTCAAGGGACCGGACGCCTTGCTCGAGAATCCGCAGCCGGTTCTCCATTCTAGCGAGGCGACGGAGCAGTTGATGAAATGAGGCGCGTCCCACAACGTCTTCGCCGCCTCCCATCGAGCACATGTGTACGACGTACGTCGACGTGAACTCTAGCATTTGCCTGAACTGGTGCTCCGACTCGACACGCACCGACCGCACCTGCAGGGACATACGTGCCAGAAACTGAGCCACTGTCCATCTACACTGGCAGTTACAACGCACTAGCCACTCATACAAGCCCGACTAGCCGGTCATACACCGCTCACCGCTTGCTCGGCCACAGAGTCTGCGTCGTGGCGCAGCTTCTGCTCCACTTCACCGAGTGCTGAGAGCGTCCTGGAGCGCTGCACCCACGCCAGCGTGTCAGTCAGTACATGCTCGTAACCACTCGTTAACGCAATGCACCACCCGCATTGAAACTCGCCAGCTCGTCCGCGCGGCCCTGCGTCTCCTCTGCGAGCCGAGTGAACGCGTCTTCTGATGCGTGCAAGCGCTCGGCGAGCTCTCGGTAGCTCTCCCGACTCTCTTGCTGTGCCTGCTGCGCACACGACTGGAGCAGTCGGAGCGCGTCTCGGAGCTTGTGCTGGTTCTCTCGCAGGTCGTCAATCGCCGAGGTGACGACTGAAGACGCTGTTGACTGCGTTTGCTCGTCGACATCGTTCTGGATCGCCACGACGCTCGCGCTGAGCAGGTGCTGGGTGTCAAGGCACTTTCGGAGCAACGCTTTCGTCTCGCTCTGGTCCTGTGCCTGCTGCGCATTGGTGCGCTCAGCTTCACTGTACAGTGCGCTTGTGCGCTCGTCCAGTCCGCTCTGTACGCGGATCAGATCGGCTCTCCAGTTCGTCTCGAGCTCGTGCGGAAGGCTCGCTAGCTCTTCACTCTGTCTCCAACCAGGAGCGTATTCCATCGTATCAGCACGCGCACACTCAGTGGTGGGCTGCAGTGAGCCCATAGCTGCACAGACGTGCAGTAAGCTTTGGTACTCACCAGTCGCTTCAGATTCCCGTCCATCGTGAAGCACTTCTCCGAGACTGAGGTCCGCACGATCTCGAGCTCCTACCAGCAGTTGCTCATCAGTCCGTCTCTCTCCCCCTACTACAGAGTGTCCGCACCAGACCTTTCTCGCCTGATTCACAGACAGAGTGCACCTTGTCAAAGCGGTCGGTGACGAGGTCTTTCAAGAACGCCAGGTGCTTGTCCGTGTCGACCGACGAGCTCTGCACGCCCTCGAGCCGCGTCTCCAGCGCGTATATAAGCGTGCGGAGCTCACCGAGCTCTTGTGTGACTGCATCTCTCTCTACTAGCTGCTGTACAGCGTCTTCGCAGCGCTGCAACTGAGCGTCTGTGGCGTCCGCACGTGTGTGCTGGTCGCGTACTTCACGACTGAGCTTCTCAGTCCACGCGGCTGTGCGTTCGTCGAGCGCGCGTACGTCGCGCTGCGTCTGTTCTGCGCTCTGCTCTGCAAACTCCTGGCTGAGGCGGGCGACGCTCGAGAGCGCTGAGAGCTGCGACTCCTGCGCTGAGCGGGCCGCTTCGAGCGCTGCGACCCGCTGCTCGAACGACTGCGCTGCGAGGCAGGCGGCGGACACGCGCTCGAGCTGCACCTCGAGGAACGAAATGTAGGCGCCGCGGTCCGTGAGTAGACGCCGGGCCTGCTGCTCGTGACCGTGCTTGAGCAGTGCGTTTGCGCGCATGTACTCGGTGTAGTACGACCCAGACGGCGGCGCGGCCATTCGGATCCGAATTGTTTTTTCGTGTAGTTTTTTCGTGAGGTGACACTTTGACTTGAAGTTGACTGGATGGTTTATGTGTGAGCAGTAGCATTAGCTAAGCGTGATGTCATCTTCACACAAACAAAGGGTGGATAAATAGAAGACTGCTAAAGTTCACTGCATGTCGCTTCTGTTGTTCGCTATGAAACCGCCAGCCGCAGCATACTGAGCGTCATAGTAACTTTTTCTTGCTTCAGAGCTTCAAGCTCACACACACTAAGAAGCAGAGCGCAAGGCAAAGCGACTGGCGGCCCGTGCAAGGAACGACAGCTTCAGCTTTACCAGCGACCGCACCCAAGCCGACAGTAAGACGCTCGCGACCCTCTCGCGGGTGCTCCGCATCGTCTTGTGACTGGCGCTCTCTTTCCCCTTCGTCTCCCTCTCTCCCTACCTCCCATTCGGCTTTCGCGCCTCCAAAAGATCGCTCCACGCATCAACATGAACACAAGCACCAGCAGCAAGTCGCAGTATGGTGCACTCGACCTCCACGTCCCCCGCACCACCACTACTACCGCCACAACGAACAACTACAACACCATCAGTGGACCCACAGCCGCGACCAGGAAAGCAGACGGCAGCGGCCTCTCGGCGCGCAACATTCTCATCCGCCGGAAGCTCATGGAACGCAAGCGCTTCGACTCGGCCGACCACGCGATGCGCCAGCAGAGCCAGAGCGCCGCTGCGTCCTCCACTCCTTCTGCCTTCGCCTCTACTGTGAAACCACCGACTTGCACCAGCAGCAGCAACAGTCGCGAGACAGCCGCGTTCTCACCAGCACAAGTCGGCGCCTCTGTGCTCTTTAACGCACTGGGCGGCAGCCACGACGAGAACGTCGACATGGACGCCGACAACGCGACAAGCAACGCAATGGCGCAAGCGGCAGCTGCGGCTGCAAGAAGCGCAGTGAGTCGGTATGGGAACTTGTCGGGCCCGACCGGCGGCGCTGCGTCTGCACGCAACATCCTGATCCAGAAGAAGCTGCGCGAGAAGAAGCAATTTGACTCGGCCGACTACCAGCTCGCGCAGTTCCGGACGCACGCGACGCCGCCGTCGAGTGGCGCGAGTGCTGTCGCGTCAGCCACAGGCGACAGTGATGACGCGTCGCCAATGGAGATCGACCTCCCATTGGCGACAGAAACGACTGCAACGACACCTGTCGCGAGCATCAACTCGCCGTCGGCTGCCAGTGTCGCGGCACGCAGCCGCTTGGACGCAGCTGCGCAGATGAGTCCGTCGATGCGGGGCGGTGGGGGTGGTCTCTCAGGTGCGAATGTCCTTCTCATGCGGAAACTGTCGGAGAAGAAGCGCTTCGACTCGGCCGACTACCAGATGCAGGCCGGTCCAGTGGCAACTGCACGTGCGAATGCGAGCGCTGGAGGCCGACAACCTCAGCAGCCGCATCATCCAACAGGGTATGGGCAGCGAACAGGCGGGAGTCCGGGCTTCTACGTGGCTGCAGCACCGAGCAGTAGCTTGCCAACGCCGCCGGCGCAGTCACAAGACTCAACGAGCGGTGGTGGTGGACTGCCAGGAACTGTCGCGGCGCCCGTGTCTACAGTCGCCAGCAGCTGTGGAGGTGGTGGCTCCAAGTACGGGAAGCTCTCGGCCGTGAACGTGTTGATCCGGAAGAAGCTGAAGGAGCGCAAGCGGTTCGACTCGGCAGACTATGCGATGGAGCAACGGCAGGGCCAGGACCTGTATGCAGATGAGAGGAACCAAGGCGGCGCAGTCGGTGCGCTGCGAGACGGCCACGTGGTGACGGCGACAGCGGCGGACGACGAGAACGAGGTCGCGACACCAGCGACACAGGAAGAGAACAAGTCGATAAGCCACCAAGTGAAGCACATTAAGCTGTCGGAGGCCGGTGGTGGATGGGCGACGCGCGTGCCGTCGGCGACAGCGTCGGGATCGTCGCCGACAGCCGGAGCTGCGACGACGAAGCTCAGCTCACAGTCCCACGACAGCCGCCTCGCTGCGCGGAATCTGATCATCCAGCGCAAGCTGAGCGAGCGGAAGCGCTTCGACTCGGCCGACTACTTCAAAGAAGCAGCGGCGCGCGGGCACACTGGCTAGCAGCTCATGCGCAGTCGGGGTGCGCGCGCGTCTTTGGTGGTGGAAGCCACTCGTCTCCTTCCGTCGCCTTTACCTTTCTTCCCCATACATTCGAGTGTATTGACGACGACGCGGTCATATATCTACGTGACAGTGTGTGTCGCTTGGGAGTCGACGGAGCGTCGTTCTGTGGCGTGATGCTGTGGTCTGTGACAGGTGTGTGAGTGTGTCGTTGGCTGTCGTTACAAGGACAAGCTCAACCTCGACGCCAGTAGTGAACAGTGGTTCAGAAAAGATGCAAGTGATGCACTACGGAGGTGACACGACCGCTCTCTTTCTCAGTATCCCGTGACGTTGCGGTAGCCCTTCCAGTCCTGTGGCGTCTCAAAGTTATTGTCCTGGAGCACTGCCATGAGGTACTTGCACGGACCGTCCTGTGGGCGGATCTGCTGTGCGTGGGCGAGGTAGTGGCGCGCCTTGGGCCAGTCGCCGGCAAGGTACGCTTCGACTGCGCTCGCAGCAGACTCGAGGAACGCCGGCTCGAGTCCTTCGCGGATCTCCATGTACTCGGGGTCGTTCTCAAAGTCCACGGCCTGCTGGAGCCCCGTGGTCGCGTCGACCTTGGGCGTGCCGAAGCCTTTCTTCATCACGGTCACGTCGAACGTGTACACAGTCACGGGGTTGTCCACGCCGCGGATGCTCATGCGGTCCATCTTGCGCAAGAACCTGCGCGCACCAGGCGACAAGAGGCTCGCGAGCCAGTGCGAAATGTTGATTGGCGTACCAAAGAGCTTTGAGCCGGCTTCGAGCCGGTCCGCCATCTCAACGTGCGGCGAGATGTACGTCGCGTCGATCTTGAAGCGCGAGCCGATCGCGCCTTCAACGGCCCAGCCAACGTGCATGCCGAAGCCCATCTTGATGCGGAAATTCGGGCCGAAGCGCCGCACAACCGCTTCGTTCTTGAGGTACTCTGTGAGCGGCCCGTCCGTATTCGCATTGTCCAAGTCGATCATGCACTTGATAAACGCTGTGAGCGCACTGTCGGCCATCTCGGTTGGCGTGATGCGGCGCTGCTTCGAGCCAGCACCAGCGTTCGGCGGACACGTTACGCTCTGGTTCACTTGGACGCGGTCCTCTTCCGTCGGGCTATCAGTGAAGCGTGCAAAGCACGGCAACTCGCCATCGCAGATCTTCCACGACAGCAGGAACGCGTCGCCAACGTTCTTGTTCGCCATACCGTAGTAGTGGTGCGTGCCCGAGTGCATGATGTGCCCGAGCTTGTTCACGTATACCATGACCTCTTCCTGCAAGCACTCGGTCGTGTCGGTGAACTGTCGGATGTCGCAGAAGCCGTAGATCGCTGTGATCTTCTTCCCTGGGAGCATCGGGTCGAGCTCTCCGGAGCCCATGTTCTTGCCAATGATGTCGGCACCGGCGGCGCCAAAGCCCACTTGCATGAGCGTCCCGATCTTCGAGAGCGTGATCTCGAGCAGCGCGGTCTCAAAGCCCTGCTCCTTGGCGTTCTTCCGGATCTCGGCCTGGTCGCCCGACGACTGGACGCTCGCGAGCGGGTTCTCAGCGAGCTTCTGCACAATGTTCATCATGCGCTCGATCGGATCGAGCACGAGTGTGCGAGTCGTGCGCACGAACGACGTCGACGCTGTCACGAGCACGACAATGATAAAGACTGTCTTGAGGATGTTGTACGCTGCACCCGAGCTCGTGACGGCCGAGATGTCGAAGATTGCAATGCTGATGCACTCGCTCGTCGAGTCCGCTGTGTCTGTCACGATGAAGGACGAGTTGTAACAGCCGTACGACTTGACAATGTTCACCTCGGTGCTGCGGAACTTGTTCACGACAGACGGGTAGTCGGGTAGGACGTCCGCTGCTGTCCACCGGTTCGACGGGTTCCGCGTGAGGTTGTACTTGGACCAGGGCGAGTCCGCGGCTTGGAAGCGCATGTCCGTCAGCGCGGCTGCGAGCACAGTGCTCGAGATGTTGGTCATCTGGAAGAACACGAGGTTCCCAGCGTCGCGGACGTAGCCAAGCAGCAGTCGGTCGTACTCGACCGAGTCGAGCGGCGCGAGTCCCGACGACACGAGCATGTGGATCGCGCGGAGCCCGTAGTCTTGGTACCGGTACTCTTGCTGGCTGTAGCCGCCGTCGAAGACTGGCAGGAGCATGATGAGGAAGAGCACGAGGATGACGACGCGCTGCACCGTCACTTCGCCCATCTTGCTCCCGACTTTGCTCTCTGTGAGCTGCGCGGACTGGCTCTCTTCGTCCTTGTGCTTGAGCTTGAGGATCTTGACGACGCGGAAGAGCCGCACAGCACGCACGACGCGCACGATCCGTCCAGCCTTGCTGCCAGCCTGCGTCGCTTTGCTTGCTTTCACTGCCGACGAGCTTGTGCTCGTACCGATGATTTCGTTCCAGATCCAGCCAATGTCAGGCAGGACGGAGAACGTCGCGATGAGGTCGAGGGCAAAGTAGAAGCTCAAGAGGTACCCGGGCTTGCAGTAGCACGACGCGATGAACTCTGCGTTGAAGAGCGTGAGGCAGATCGTCGCGAGTGCGTAGAACGTATTGTCGGCTGCGATGCTAAAGAGGCTCACGCGAATGTCGTCACCAAAGAGCGCGTAGATGGTCACGATAAGCATGAGCACCGACACGGAGCGCGAGTCGAGCAGCTGCAGCAGCTTGAGGCGACGTGGTGACATCTTCTCGAGCTGCTCAGCAGCGCTCAGCGGCGGCGGTTTCTTCTTGCCGCCGCCGTTCTTGACGCTCGTGGCGTTCGACACGGCCAAGAGGCTGCGCGAGGTGCCGCCCATCTTGATGGGGAGCTTCGGCGTCAGCGACGACGCGTTTGGGTTCTTGAGCGTCACCTCCGGTGCCACCCGGTGGTTGTTCGCAATCATGCCGCCGGCTGTAGGAGACCGCGATAGAGATCAAGCGGCTACACGAATGGAGGCGCACGAGCGCTCGGGTTGCAGTCTGTGGCGACGCGGCGGTCGGTTGCTGGCCGAACGTTCGTGTGAAAATGTGAAACGGTGCGAGCCCTTTGGCACTAAAATGGCTACATTTCAGATTAGTGACGTATAACGACATTTTCAATCAAGTGCAAGCTGCGCAAGTTTGACTCTCTCGGAGCCACCAAAACGTTTGACGCCAACGCACAAGAATGATCAGCAGCGAGTCGAGCGACGAGGAGCTGGAGTCGCTGCACCAGCAGCAGCCGCGTGCGGCGAAGCGCAAGGCAAAGACACAGGCAGCGCCACCACCGCTTGCTGTCGCATCGGACGCCGCCACGCCCACCACCGCGGAGGCGGAGCTTACGCGGGAGCAGAAGAAGGAGGCACGCAAGAAACGCAAGCTCGAGCAGCGCGCAGAGTCGGCGCGCCTCGCGCAGCAACAGGCGACGAGCGCTGCAACCGCTGAGCGCCGTGCACGCGGCCGCGCGTGGACGCTGAGCATGGCAATCCCAGGCTCCATCATCGACAACGCGCAGACGAAGGAGCTCAAGACGTACCTTGCAGGTCAAGTCGCACGTGCGGCTGTGATCTTCCAAGTGGACGAGATCGTTGTGTTTGACGACCAGCTGGGCGCGTCTCGCCTGGATGGCGGTGGTGCTGTCGCGAAGCGCGCGAGCGATTGTCACGTCTTCCTTAACCGCGTGCTCCAGTACCTGGAGACGCCGCAGTACCTGCGTCGCGCGCTCTTTCCCATGCACTCGGACCTGAGCGCCGCTGGGCTGCTGAACCCGCTCGACTGCCCGCACCACTTGCGCAGCCACGAGTGGAGCGTGTACCGTGAAGGCGTCGTGACGGACCGCCCACTGAAGGACAAGGAAGGCTCGCACGTGCACATTGGGCTGCAGCGCGAAGTCGTCGTCGACAAGCGGATTCAACCGGGCATCCGCGTCACGGTCAAGATCGACGAGACTACGAAAGACCACAAGAAGAAGAGTGCGTACTCGTGGTGTCCTGCGTTCGCGAGTGAGACTGACCTGGCTGATGGAGACTGACGGGCGAGTCGACTTGTGTGTGCTGCAGTGATGGGGAAGCTCGTGTCGTCGGCGGAGCCCCGCGAGCAGCTCGGCGTGTACTGGGGCTACACGTCCCGCTTCGCGTCGTCGCTGAGCAACGTGTGGCAGGAGGCGCCGTTCAAGGGCGGCTACGACCTCAAGATCGGCACGTCCGAGCGCGGGTCGGTGAGCGTCGACGACGCGGGCTTTTCGCTGCCACCGTTCCGTCACGCGCTCGTGGTCTTTGGCGGCGTCGCAGGCATTGAAGAGTGCGTGAACGCGGACGAGACGATCCCAGTGAGTGGCGAGGACTCGCACGCACTCTTTGATATGTGGGTGAACACGTGCCCGTCGCAGGGCTCGCGCACGATCCGGTCCGAGGAAGCTGTGCTCATCTCGCTCGCGGCACTGCGCAGCCACCTCGCGAGCAGTGGCACAAGCCCGTTGTGAGTTCATAACCTCGTGATCTTTATCAGGTCATATACCGGTATACCGGTAAAGTTCAAAGTAGATTCTTTATGCACAGGTTTTGTGTGAAGAAGATGCCTTTTTCTCGATTTTTAACACTGACTTTCTGTAAGAAGTAGACCCTGCAGGAGGGTGATTGAGAGGCTCGGTAAATCCGGAAAATGGCCAACTTGCATAGCCTTCGCAAGGCATGCTCATGTAAGGATCGACAGTGCTGTGCGAAAGTTTCAGCTCCGTTGGAGTCGTCGTCACTGAGCAATGGTGCTCCGCATGGTGACAACTTGGCTACTGGCTAGCAGCTCGAGTCAAAATGGTCCGGGAATAAAAAATATAAAGTGACCAACATTCTTGATTGAATTTCTAAAATTCTAAGACGTAATTTTCAAACTATTGCGGACTGTATTCTGTCAAAGCAAATCGGCAGGTCACGAGAGAGGGAGGGGCACTTTTGACGGCTTCGATCCAGTATAATGAATGCTGGTCAGTTTGAAATTGCGAGTGCGGCCACAACGCTGAGACTCTGCGTGTGGAGGCAAAAATCTCCACAACCACGTCGTCTTTGGAGACCGCGCTGTTAGTCTCATACGAATAGGATCTTGCCCTACATTATCGTAAAGTTTCACAGGCATACAAAGCGTTCGGGATGTATCGACCTTCATAATCCCCGCCAAATCGGCCATTATAGGTCTACTTCTTACAGAAATCGTGTTGAATGGAGAAAAAGGAGCAGTCGACGTTAAGCGCATGGCGGGGGTGGACTGGGGTCCCCGAGTACCTCACCAGCGGGCGGTCGGCGTTCGCGCCGGACATGTACTCGTTCGCAATGGGATCTCACTGAAGTGTTGACTGGCGACATCCCGTGGGAGGAATATGTCGCCTTCCTGTGCCAGGAAAAATATTATTGATATTTATTTTTTGGGTATATCAGCAGCAAATAAATAATTTAAATTTTCAATATTTTCAAGAAATTTTACCGCCGAGTTGCTGCTGATCAATCTGTCTGAATACATCAACTTATCCCCATGGACCTCCTCCGATCACGGTCTCTTAGGTGAGATCACACAGCACAAACATATCGGGGTGTACATATTTGGAAGTCAAAGCAAGATGATTAAGATGCCCTATAAAAATTATAAAATGTCTCGATTCTGGTTCGCCGCTGCTTGCCATCAGCAAGTACAGCGAAGAGAGCCTTTGTGATGTCTTTGTGAGCTGGTGTGGCCAGCTTGGTGCTGATACAGCTATTTTCAAAATATCTCACATTTGTTTCAGAAGAACTCGTAATGAAGGAATGAATGTAATTTTCAGTTCAAAATCTCCTCTTTCGCCAAGCTGGGAGCGATGTACCGCTTCATATGCTCAATGAACGCCGCGCAATCCTGCGCCGTCGTTCGTTCGCAACAGCTCTCAATTGCCTCATACAACTATTGCTTGTTGCTTGGCGCGCGACGCTGGACGAGGTTCTTCCACTTCGAAAAGAACTCCTCGATTGGATTGAGAAACGGGCTGTATAGCGGTAGGAAGAGAAGACTGTGGTCGAACGCGCGTAGAGAGTTTCGGATGACCGTGGCCTTGTGGAATGCGACGTTGTCCATAACGACAACAACTCCATCAAAACCAGTCGCTGCGAGAGCAGTTGTTAAATCCTCCACGAAATCTCCAAAAACGTCCGTATTGAATGCCCCCTTGCGTGCTCGGTAGAGTAGGAGCCCGCTTTCCATCATCTCAGCTGCGACGCTATAATTATGTGTACTGTGACGAAGTGGGCTGTAGTTTTCTCCTCCTGAGCTTCGCTTACCAGAGAGACGACGGGGTGAACGTCTCCTGGGTTCGAGTCAGATGGCTGGGCAAACTTGCACTCGAAATGCACGTACACACTTCCTAGGCAAGCACACATGACCCTGGCCTTCTGGCTCTGTTTGTCAGTACCTCACACTGTGTTCCACTTTGATAGTTCTTTTGGAGCGAGCTCTCGGGCATGGGGTAGCAAA
>JAASFJ010000490.1:0-21233 GCA_023333755.1 Globisporangium uncinulatum
ACAGTCTTGCGCACGTGCAAGACGAGCAGCTTCATTTGGCGTTGAGGAGAGATCTGATCGCTCATGTCTGGGCTGTCAAGAACGACTAGGCTAGAGCTAGTATCTGCGCAGTTCGTTCACGATCTTCAAACTTGAGTATCTTCTTCGACCGCGTGTGTGCTCGCATCCACATGCTCGTCCTGAGCTGGAACGACGGAGATGCTTGACTGGACTGCCACTTCTCCATCGTCATGCACTAGCGGCGCACACTTTGCTTCCGCAAGGAGTGCAGCGCGGCGGATGCTGAAGTACTCACGTGCGTCGTCATCCAGTGAGCCGAGAGGGGTTGCAAAGAGGAGGAGGGTGTTTGCCTCCTCCAGCACTCGAAGACACCTTTGCCCTGCGCGTGCGATTTGCGCCGCCGCGACGGCCATTCGCTTGTGGGTTTGTTCTGCGTTCGCCACTGCTTTCTCGGCTCGCTTCGCAGCCTTCGTGCCGATTGGACGGTTGTTGTTGTCATCTCCATTTGTTTTTGCCACACTGCTGCCGTCTCCTGTGTCCGCTGTGTGCACCGCCTGCTGCTTGCCTCGAAATGCCATCCACTTTGGCTCCACGCTCAAAACCCTCCAGCAGTTCATGAAGCGAAAGTGCCTGCCGTCTCGCTTTCCGTTTGTCATGTATGTCCAATTGTACAGCTCCAAGGCGTGCTCGATCTCATCCTCTGCGTTGGCGCCCGATGTGTTGAGGTCGCGAACGGCGGAGATTGAGTCACAGACCTTGCTGACATCGTGCTGGATGGCGCTCCACTTTGTCTCCAGCGAACGACTTGGGCGCGGCTCGCATGGGGATGGTAGCGCGCTGTTGTAGCGCTGTGTGATGCGCTCCCAGAAGGTCGCCGTCACTTGGTTGGTGCCAGTCGTTGCGTCTTTGCTGATGTGCAGGTACGACCAGCAGAGCTGCACCTCCTCCTCGTCGCTGAAGTTCTTGCCCTTCGTTCTGCTCATTGCTCTTGCACCGATTTGGCGAGTGCGCCAAATCCTGAAAAGATGCAGAAGAAACCTTTTAAACGTTGAATAACTCTATAATTTGAATTTTACCTCTTTAAACTAAATATATATTAGTTTGATGTGGACTCGCCAAATGCGTGAATTTTGGCGTGTTGATCGGTAATTTTTGTCAATCTCCGGTAAGTTTTAGCGTTGCCGTGGATCAGTGGAGCAATAAATTACCACTGTACCATAAATTGCACGCTAAATGCTTTTGTTATGCAGTATGTCGTGACCGATGGAGATGCTCTAAGCCTTTCGCTCTATCAGCAGATAGATAGCACGGCCTGGCAACCATGCAGGAGACAGACAACAACATTGGGTCGACTCGGCACGACACCTCTGATGGAGCTGGAAGCCGTGGTGGCGTGACGGCGACAATGTCGTTCCTTTGTACGTGTCGTGACTGCTTCAGTCCGCACTGAACGATACAACAGTAGTAAAATGGATGCCCTCGTACTTGAAGTCGCTGCTGCACACAAACACTCGCTCGCACAAATCCAAATCTGAATTGGGTCGGCACAATGAGCTTCGAAGCGCGTGGCGACGCTGCCGCAGAAGCGGGCGACTCTGGAGCGCCGCTCGGGTCACACGCGTATCTGGGCGAGCTACAGGACGTTGACCGCGTCACGCACTCGCTCTTCTTAGAAGGCGCGGTCGTACGGCTTCCGCTCGTCTTCCTGCCCGACATTGTACGTGGTCAGCAGCTCTCCTCCTGGCACTTAGCAGGCAGACGTGTGTGTGTTATTGAACTCCATATCGGCATCAGGTGCTCTTCCCAGGCGACGAGCTTCCGTTGCGTCTGCTCTCGCCCGTGAGCGTCGACGCGATCCGCACGCACCTCGCTGGCGGCACCAGCGTGCTCGCAGTGCTCTGCGATGCCCAACAAGTGCGTGTGCTTCATGAGCGAGCAGCCTGCCTTCTACTACGTAGTATTATTGCGTTCTCCACACATGACAGTGGTCGCATGCGCTTACGAGTGTGCGCATCCACACACAGGGACCTGTCGCGTACGGCACCACAGTGCGCGTCGAGAAGTTCAGTGTCGTGGACCGCGTTGCGTCCGTCACAGGCGTGGCGAAGCAGCGGTTCCGTGTCATGACCACGCGCCCATCCGCCTCGGTACTAGGCGACGTGGAGATCCTCGCACACCCGAGCGCACCGAGGCTGCCGTTCGCACTCGCGAACGTGCGTGATCCCCACAACGCTGGTCGACGGCGACTCACAGCCCAGCAGTTCACTGGCTACTGGGACCGCCACGCATACGCGCTCTTTGACGTCCAGCGGCTCGTGACGCGCATCCAGCGCACGTTCGCGTCGTCAGCGCAGTGGTTCTGGTTTGGCAAAGCCCCGAACAGCCCCGCGTTCGTTCCGCCGTTGCTCCGACCGCCCGACGGCTCGCGGCTCCGGTTCTTGACCGAGCCGAGCGAGCAGCTGGACGCGAGCGTGTTTGCGTACTGGGTCGCTGGGAACTTGCCACTCGAGCGCACGGAGCGGCTTGAGCTGCTGCAGATGGACTGCGTTGTGCGGCTCTTGCGTCGCGAAGTCGCGATTCTGAGCCAGTGCAGCGACAACCTGCACTGCGCTAGCTGCGGAGCGTTCCTGGCGCACACGCGCGACCTCTTTAGCATGACGAGCCACGGCGCTGCTGGCACGTTCGTAAACCCCAGTGGGCTCGTCTTCCAGCTCTTGACGCTCCGTGACGTGCACCCGTTTCACGTCGTCGTTGACGTGGTGCGGAGCACAGAGGACAGCTGGTTCCCTGGCTTTGCGTGGAGCATCACGTACTGTAATGCGTGCTACGCCCACCTCGGGTGGCAGTTTGACGCAGTCACAGCAGCTGCGCGACTCGCAGGACCCGGGCGGTTCTTTGGCTTCCGCCGAGCAGCGCTGACGACGTCGCCTGCGTCTGCTCCACACGCGGGCGAGTACGACGACGAGCCGGAAGAAGGCGAGTACTTTTCAGAAGAGGAGGAGAACTCGGACAACGACGCGGAACGGCGTGTGGATATCGGGCTGGGAGGGTGGTAGGGGGACAAGAGGGCCTACCTCACAAGGGAGACAGAGAGAGAGTGTGCTCAATGGTCAATGGTGGAGTGTTCATGTTGATTGCTGGAACAACAGCAGTGGGGTATGAGAACTGAGCTTGAGGGGGAGCAAAGACTCTGCCCCACCTACAGCCTCACGTTCGAAAGCGTCGCTCGCCTAGTTGTCCGAGACGATCCACGTGTCGAGCGCACGCTCGTAGTTGTTGATCTCGTCCGGCGCGAACCACATGGTGATCTCGTGCTTGGCCGAGTCCGGGCCGTCCGAGCCGTGGATGAGGTTCCGGCCCGTGGAGATGCAGTTGTCGCCGCGGATCGTGCCCGGCGCCGCTGCGTTCGGGTTCGTCGCGCCAAGGATCTTGCGGCCCGTGAGGATCACGTCCGTGCCTTCCCACACCATGCACACAATCGGGCCGGACGTGAAGTACTGGACAAGCCCAGGGAAGAACGGGCGCGCCGACAGGTCCGCGTAGTGCTCACGCGCACGCGCCTCGGTCGCAGTGAGGAGCTTGAGCCCCACGAGCTTGTACCCCTTCTTTTCGAACCGGCTGATCACCTCCGCGATGAGGCCGCGCTGGACGCCATCCGGCTTGATCGCGATGAACGTGCGCTCGTGCTTCGTGCCCGGCACGCCAGCGTGGGCCACCGCCGGTGCGGCCGCCTTGGCGTGTGCCACAGGCGCGGACGCAGCGCCGATCGCGAGCGCAGCAACAGCGGCGACGCCGACAGCCGCCATGGGGGCAGCGAACGAGCGCGTCTGCGTCTGCGACGTGTGCATCGCGCGGGTGGCGTTACGCTTGGCAGCGGCGGCGACGCGGCGGGTGGCGCGGGCGAACATCGTGAGCGATAGAGGAGACAGAGGAGTGAAGAGCGTGCTGGGCTTGGTGGCGGCGGTGCAAGTGAGCGAATGAACAAGGTGACAATGAGGTCGGAGCCGCTCGTTTCGGGATCGAAGGGATCCGAATCTTTTTAGCGGATCTGACGAATCACAGACGCGGACGGGTTGTCTTGAGATTTATAGCCACATACAGACATCAAATCACGAAATGAGAGAGCAGGTCGACTTGGAAACTGTATGTCGCCCGATTTGAGGCCACAAAAACCAACCAACAACAATGGCGCCGACGAAGAAGACCAAGAAGAAGGAGGCGGTGGCGGCCGCCGCTGCGACTGCTAACGCGGACGACACCGCCGCCGCTGCTTCTGGCGTGACGGAAGACGTCTCAGACGATGAGGAGGAGCCGGCTGAGGCCGCGACAGCCAAGAGCAAGGCGGACGAGAACAGCGCCATGGAGAGCCTCACGGACGTGGTCGAAGAGAAGCAGATGGACGAGGACAAGATGAAGCAGGCGTTCCAGGCGCTGCGCAAGCAAGAGGAGGCCGACAAAGAGGCCGAGAAGAAGCGGTACGTATTCGTACTCCGCTCCCACTTGAACTGAGAGCTGACTGGTGGTGGCGTGACGTGTGGACAGGGAAAAGCAGCTCGCGGCCGTCAAGGTGAAGAAAGAGGACGTGGAGCTCATTGCGCGCGAGATGGAGCTGTCGCTGCAGGTCGCGGACCGGAAGCTGCGCGAAGCGGGCGGCGACGTGGTCCAGTGCCTCGTGGCGCTCGTGGCGTAAATTACATCCCAGTTCGATCCGAGCAGTCAGTTAAATACGGGAGGGTGTATTTTTCAGTGTGTGTGGGAAGCTAACCTACGACCCATCTACCCTTCGACGCGCACTTTGGTGAGGCCCGACATGATCGCGGAGCCCACGACCGCTTGGTGCCGGTTCTGCGACTTCCGAATCGAGCTCAGCATCCTATTTAACCGCTGCACTGCCACGTTCTCGACCTGCCCGGGCTTCATACTGTGGAGCGAGTCGCGGAAGACGTGGCACGCGTCCACGAGCTTCGAGCCTTTGCGGTTCAAGTGCGGGTCGAGCGTGTCGAGGACGCTCGTAAAGAGCGGGCTCTTCTTGAACCGCGGGAAGCTGTCTTTCGTCATTAAGCACATGATCTCGTCCCCCGCATGGTCGTAGAACGTGGACGGGAGCACGTCCAGCGGTGTGAGTTTCGTGAGCTTGTCCACAATGCTGTCTCGGATCGCCGCTGGGAGGTTCACTTCTCGCGGGGCGTCGCTTTGAATGTACTGCTCGCGGATGTGCTGCGCGAGCATAGCACGCTCGTCGCTGGCCGCCGTGCGGAACTTGTCGACGTCTAAGCAAAACGCAAAGTTCTCTTCGCTGTGCTCGGCGGCCAAGAACGCCTGGTATCGCTGCGTCAGCACCGTGTGGCGCATCACACTCGCGAGGTCGCACCGCTCGCCGAACCACGCAATGTTCGCCTCGGCCGCGACTTGCGGGAACTCGCGGAAGAGCTGGAGGAGCGCGTCGAACGGACAGCTCAAAAGCACGCACGGCGAGCGCGCGACGACCTTGCTCGTCTGCGTCGCGAGGCGCTGGAACGTGAACGGCCCAAAGTAGCACCCGGGCGTGAGGAAGATCGAGTGGTCGCGGTGGACGCCGCTGCCGCGCTTGAGCTCGCTCGACGTGATCTCGAGCGCGCCGTAGACGAGGAACGCAAAGCGCGGCGGCTCGCTGCTCTCTTGGTCCATGACGAGGTCGCCGCGGCGGACGCTGTCGCTGATCTCCATACCGTGGCTGAACTGGACCATGCGGTCGAGCGGAATCGACGTCAAGTACGGCAGCACGCCGCTCAAGAGCGCTTTGAGCCACAGCCGCTCTTTCAGCAGCTGGTACACGCTCGTCTTCACGTCCGGCGCTCTCTCGAGCAGGTCGTGGAACGCGTCTTTCTCAATGCTCATGAGCATGCAGCTCTCTCGCGCAGTCACGGTCGCGGCCCGTGGGATGTTGATCAGCAGCGCCATTTCGCCAAAGAACGAGCCCGCGCCGAGGGTCGCGAGTGGCGCCGACGTGCGCGTGCTCCAGACGTCGAGCGACCCGGCGAGCGTGACGAACATTTGCGTGCTCAGGCCGTCGTCTTCTCGGAAGATGACGCACTTGCTCGGGTACACGCGGATCGTCGCCATGTCGGTGAGCATCGCGAGCTTGTCTCTCGGAATGTTCGCAAAGAACGGGATCGCGCTCAAGAGCTCGAGCAAGTCGGCATTCGTGAGTGCGTGGAGCGACGGTGACGTGGCGCCCGTGACGCCGAGGTCGGTGGCTGGGAGCGAGACGAAGCGCGTCTGCGTCCGCTCCTGGACCGTCACGCGGTCAGCGAGCACGGACTTGAGCACCACGGCGTCGCCGCCGGTGTGGCACGAGTAGCGGCACACGAGTTCCGTGGCGGTTTTCCAGTAAAGGAGAATCTCGTCGGTCTGGATCACGCCGTGCTCGTCGTAGAGCATGCTCGCAGTGGCACTGTAGCGGCCAAGGTGGGTGGTGTGGGCGACTGGCGTAGTACCACTCGTAGTTGAAACTGGAGCGACTGGAGCGCCTGTGCCTGCACTGGCGGTGCGGGTCGTTTGCAGCAAGGCGCGGATCGTCTGCACTTTCGTACCGTTTTGGTACAAGTCAATGCAGCCATCAAACACAAGGAGGACTTGGCCGGCTTTCGCGGCAATGCCGTGCCGGTCGTCGGCTTTCTTGATGCGCGCGTGACGGATCAAGCGCTGCGGCTGGTCGGCGCCGATCAAATGCAGCAGCGTCGACGCCTCGTACACGCGCGTGACTTCTGCGCGTCGGGCGTGCGACCCAAAGACGCCACCCATGCTCAGGCTGCGCGCGAGCCACCATCCACCGCCCGGTGGCTCCGTGGTGGCGCGGCCGCAAGCGCGAGGCGAGCGGACGAGCGAGAGCGAGCGACACGAACGAACCGCTTCGTGCGCTGCGGGAGCGACGAAGGACGAGATTGCTGGCAGTGCACAGACGCAAGCGGAGGCGTGCGCGCTCTCGTTCTCTCTCTTGTTGTTTGCGCGTGGGCGTATCCCGCAGAGTCGGGATGTTCTGACCTGTACAAGGGCAACTTGCTATTCTGGTGGCGTTGCGATTTAAATCTCTCAATGTGATTCAATGTGGACATAGTTTGTTCAATAGAAAATGTCGACTTGGTTTGTTGCTCACTGAAGTTGAAGTCCAGAGTGCAGGTCAAAGGCAACTTTACGCCACATGGATACAACTCGCGCTGGCGCTGCTGACCGCTCCCCACCATGACCGAAATCGCGCCGTAGCATTGAGCCGAGCACACGTACAGTGTAGTCAGAGTGACGCATGCGCACCCACGTTGTCCATCAGTGGTCTGGATAAGCGATGGCGAGCTTGTTGTCGATGTTGCCTCGCGATGTCAAAACCGTTGGGAGCAGCTCCTCCTAATAACATTGTATTTATAGCCCCTCATGCATTGTGTGTCGTCGTTTCAAGCGGCCGCGGCATCTCTCTTGGTTGTTAGCGCGAGGAAAGGAGTGCGGTGGCGGCGTGTACACGAGAAGCAGCGGGCGTGTCCAGCGTGACGACACGCAGGCGCCTCGCTTGGCTCTTGTCCACACCGTGTCGCTACTTAGAGGGAACATCAACGCCACACTATGCTTGGAAGCCACTAGCGACTCTCTGAGAACGAAATGACGGCCAACTCACAGAGGGCATCCGAGAGAGACGTCAACGACCCTGACAAGTCGTTGCAGCTGGCGCGGAGGCGGCACGCCCAGGTCGCTGAGAAGAAGGTGCGTCATGAAGATGGCCTGTAGAGCTGTACTATGAACCGTATCATACTCAACTCTATCTATCAGGAGTACGGTGCAAAGCTCGCCCTGGTCTGGAAGCTCCCGCGCCACCACGTTGTGCGCAGGGCCTTCATCCAGCTGGCGTCCCACCGGTACTTTGACCGCTTCATCATTGCAGCGATCATCACGAACTCGGTCATTCTCGGTCTCTCGGACTTTACAGTCGTCGACAGTGACTTGAATCCAGCAAGCACCGGTGTCAGGTTCCAGAACGGCGTCATGGTGCCCGCGTACTCGGCCCGCAACCGGCTCCTTGAGCTCTCCGAGTCGCCGTTCACTGCGATCTTCACCGTCGAGTGCCTCATCAAGATCGTCGCAATGGGCTTCATCTCAGGCGACGGCGCGTACCTTCGGGACGGCTGGAACGTGCTCGACTTTGTCGTCGTGATCTCCAGGTAACTGCGACCAAGGGCCTGTTGCATGACAAGTCAGATCTGCTTCGTAGGTACTAGTATACTGACAGACTGTGTGCATGGCAGTGTCATCGCGTCGCTCCCAGGCATGCCGAACGTCTCAGCGATCCGCACGATCCGCGTCCTTCGGCCGCTACGATCGCTCTCAGTCATCCCTGGCATGCGGCGCCTCATCCAAGCGCTCATGACGGCGCTCCCGGCGCTCGGGAACGTGCTCCTCCTGCAGATCTTTGTCTTCTTCATCTTTGGCATCCTCGGCATCCAGCTCTTTGGCGGCGGAATGAGTCGCCGCTGCCGTCTCACGACGTTCCCAGTGCGCGTCCCGCCTGGTAGCGTTGGCAACGACGTCGACTGGCCGATTCCAAGCGACTACTTGACGCAAGTGCTCGCAGATCCAGACGCGTTCAAGTGCCTCGACGCGCCACTCTTGGGCTACAACGACCCGCTCAATAGCGCGTTCACGAAGGAGACGTCGCCGTGGTTCACGCCGCAGAACTGCTTCTGGCCTGTAGATGAATCGGACACGGACACCTGTGCAGCCGCCGGCCAAGAGGGGAACCACCAGTGCTCCGCCACAACCACGTGCGGCTCAAGCTACGACAGCTTTGGTAACCGGCGGTTCACGAGCGACAGAGCGACTGCGTCGCTGTACGTCGTCGCACTGAACTGGGGCTACACGAACTTTGACGACATTGGCAGCGCCTTCTTCACGATCTTCCAGACGATCACGCAGGAAGGCTGGACGCTCATCATGTACATGGTCATGGACTCGTCGGCGCCGCTCATTGGCGCGCTCTTCTTCATCATGCTCATCATCTTTGCGTCGTTTTTTGTGATGAACCTCACGCTCGCGGTGATCACGGAAGAGTTCGACATTGAAGACGACGGACCGAGTGCGGCCGAGAGGAAGGAGCTGGCGTTGGCCGCAGAACGCGCACGGCTGAGCACGAAACCGCACCTCCCGCTCCTCTTCACCGTCGTCTCGAACCCGTACTTTTCTCACTTTGTCATGGCCGCGATCCTTGCAAACACAGTCGTCCTGGCGCTCGATCACCACCCGATGCCACCGACACTGGACGAAGACCTCGAGATGATCAACTTTGGGCTCTCGTGCATCTTCATTGTCGAGATGGTGCTCAAGTTGTTTGGACTCGGACTGCGCCAGTACGCACGGGACCGGATGAACCTCTTTGACGCGTTCATTGTTCTGTCCGGCGTCTTGGAGCTCATCACGACGCCGCCGTCGTTCCTGTCGGACAATCCGCCCAAGAAAGGCGCGGTCTCAGCACTGCGCACGCTCCGTCTCTTTCGGATCTTCAAGCTCGCACGGAACTGGAAGTCGTTCCGCGAACTGCTTGCGATGATCAGCGATGCAGTCGCGAGCATTGCGAACTTTGCAGTGCTCATGTTCCTGTTCATTTACATCTACGCGCTCATTGGGATCCAGGTACAGTGCGGACTGGATGGATGGATGCCTGAGTGGGCTTAAGTGGGCGGTTGAGATCATTAGGACTCGTATCTGACGCCTCATTCGCTGGTTGTTGTTGGGCGCTCGTCAGTTCTTTGCCAACACGATGCGGTACGACAGCAACGGGTTCCCCACATCGAAACACGACATGAGCTTCTGGGAAGGCGAGGTACGGAGCAGCATCGCTGCTGTGCGTACAGACACCACTGAGAGTGTAGTTTCTGTCGGCTAACAGCCACGTGGCTGCTTGTATGCTACAGGTGCCACGGAACAACTTTGATACGCTCCTCTGGTCCGGTGTGACTGTGTTCCAAGTCATCACGGGCGAGAACTGGAACAACATCATGTATGACACGATCCGCGGCAATGGGATGGCCGCGTGCGTCTACTTCATCTCGCTCGTACGTGCTTCGTGCGCTCGAGTGGGGTCGTCGGTTGCGAATGCCGAGCCAACGTTGGTCGCTGGTTGTTTGCTGATCTTACTGCTGTCCGTCTGCGACGTATCCCCAGGTGATCTTTGGCAACTTTGTCCTCATGAACCTCTTCCTAGCGCTGCTGCTCGACAACTTGAGCATCGACGACGACGACGAAGAGAAGGTCCAGGAACGCGCCGAAGACTCAAGGAAGCTTGCGAAGAAAATGTCCAACATGAAGGTCGCGCCTGCGCCAACCAACCGGCAGCGGTCGCGGCAGAGCCTCCACGGACTCGGTGGCTTCACCGAGCCCGCACACTTTGAAGCCGATCTGATCCCAGAAGACGACGACGAAGAGGAGGAGGGGGACGAAGATGAAGAGGACGTGCACAATCTCGAGCTCGACCAGCTCGACCAGCTCGATCATGAGCTTGAGACACCGACCGAAGTGCCGCGGAAGAAACGAGCGGCTGGGTCGACGATTGCGCCGCTCCGACCCAGTCAGTCGACGCCAGTCATGCGGGCCCCGTCTGTACCAACGAAACTGGTCGACTGTGCGAGCAGTCAACCACACACTACTGACGACGTGAACAAAGGCGAGAGTGTTCCGAGCCGAGAGGGTGAAGACAAGCCCAGCAGCGAGGACGATCCGTTCAACCGCTTGCCGCCGAAAGGGTACTCATTGTACCTCTTCTCCGAAACGATGTGGGTCCGCCAAGCTGCGTTCCGGCTCATCAACAACCCCGTGTTTGACAAAGTCATTCTCGGCCTCATTGTGCTCTCGTCCGTCTCGCTCGCGATCGACAACCCGCTGAACGACCCTGCGTCGACGCTCTCTCGGTCGCTCAAGCGCATGGACAACGCGTTCGCCGTGATCTTTTGCGGCGAGATGGTGCTCAAGATCCTCGCGCTCGGCCTCGCCGTTCACAAGCAAGCGTACTTGCGCGAGAGCTGGAACGTCCTCGACTGCATCATTGTCGTCTCGTCGCTCATTATGCTCATCGCTGAGTCGTCGGGCATTGGCGGCAGCGTCAAGTCGCTCCGGTCGCTGCGGGGCTTGCGCACGTTCCGGCCACTGCGGATGATCAGCCGACGACCAGGGCTCAAGCTTGTCGTGAACGCCCTCATCGAGTCGATTCCAGCAGTCGGGAACGTCCTCGTGGTCTGCGCGCTCTTCTTCTTCATCTTTAGCATCATGGCAGTGAACTACCTCAAGGGCACGTTCTACGCGTGCAAAGGAGATGTCTTTGACAGCCTCGCGCCAGCGCAAGTCGACTTCCTCGTCTCGCCCACGTCGTGGGCGAACGCGACTGCGGAGCAGCAAGCCTGGTTCGCACAGACGACGTGTGCCGGGTTCGCGACCAGCGTGGGCCCAAAGATCACGTCCCGGTACATCTGCGACTGTCTCGGCGCGCAGTGGGCGCCCGTGATGGCCGAGAACTTTAACCACGTTGGCATGGCGATGCTGACGTTTTACGAGATCTCCACGTCCGAAGGCTGGGCCGACGTCATGATGGCGGCGATCGACGCAACGGACATTGACATGCAGCCCGTCCGGGACCAGAACGAGGTCTGGGCCGCGTTCTTCCTCGGTTTCATGCTCGTCGGCCACTTCTTTGCCGTGAACCTCTTTGTCGGCGTCATCACAGACAACTTTAACAAGATGAAGGCCGTGCTCGGCGGTGCGTTCTTGCTCACGCCCGAGCAGCGCAAGTGGATCGAAGCGCAGAAAGCGGCGCTCCGGTGCGGTCCGATCCGGATCATCAAGCCTCCGCGACACGCGACCCGTCGGCTCTTCTTTGACGTCGTCAAGAGCCCGCGCTTTGAGTGGGCGATCATTGGCTGCATCGTTGCGAACACGCTCTTGATGGCGACGCAGTACTTTGGCGCCGCGTCGCTCCAGCTCCACGTCGTCGACGCTGTAAACCAGTTCTTTGCTGGTGTGTTTACGCTCGAAGCAGCTTTGAAACTCGTTGCGTTCGCGTGGGAGTACTTTGACGACAACTGGAACCGCTTCGACTTCTTTGTTGTGTGCGGCACCCTCGCGAGCGTCGTCGTGGAAGCCGTCACCGGCGCGTCTGTGCGCTCGATCGCGATGCTCGTGCGCGTGTTCCGCGTCACGCGGATCCTCCGACTCGTGCGCGCGTCCAAAAGCGTGCGGCAGATCCTCCTCACGCTCTACATTGCGCTCCCGGGCCTGAGTAACCTCGCGTCCATCCTCTTCCTCATGCTCTTCATCTACGCGACCATGGGCGTCCAGCTCTTTGCGAAAGTCGCGCTCAACGACAACATTGACGCGCACCAGAACTTCCAGGGCTTCCTCACTGCGCTACTTGTGCTGTTGCGAGCAGCGACGGGCGAAGCCTGGAACTACACGATGCACGACCTCGCAGCGAGTGCAGACGGCTGTGTTGACGACCCGCCGTTCGACCCGACAATGTGCGGCTTTACCGACAGTGCCGACTGTGTTCCGCTCAACGGCTGCGGCAGCCTCGTCGCGTACGCGTACTTTTGCACGTTCACGCTGCTCGTGACGTTCGTGATGCTGAACCTCACGATCGCCGTGATCCTCGAGGGCTTCTCAGCGTCGCAAGAGAACGACGAGCCGCTGTACGAGCCCGAGCTGCTCGAAGAGTTCCAGTACAAGTGGGCCGACATTGACAAACGCGCGCGGGGCCTCGTGCGCGTGACGAAGCTCCGGACGCTCGTGAGTATCCTCGAGCCGCCTCTCGGCCGCTACGGCGTCACGATCACCAGGAGCGACTTCCTCCGGCTCATGTGTACGTCCCGTCCTCCGCTCATTGTCCGCTTGGTTGTCGTCGCGCGTCTTCTTCCTACTAACGACTCGTTTCGCACCTCTCTCTCGCACGTAGGCGGCCTTGACCTGCCGTTGTACGAAGGCGAGTTGGTGCACTTTAAAGACGTGCTGCTCGGGATGACCCGAGAGATGGTCAAGGAGGTGCGTCTAAGCGGCTATGGTTGGGTGGCTACCTGCCTGTTTGGCTGTCTGAGGGACTGAGCTAACCCGACACTCGTGTGGACTGTCGACTGTCGCCTGTCGACAGAACATTGGCGCTGACGGTAGTGCGATCGCCAAGCTGGCGCCGCCGTCGGACGATGACGTGGACTGTGACCTGCTCGACTTTGCAGCGCACGAGTTCTTTGCTGTCTGTCGGATCCAGCGGAGCATCCTCGCGTGGCTCCGCACGAAGCGCGAACTCGAGAAGCAGTACATGGAGGAGTACAAGAACAAGATCAAGAAGCCGAGTGGCCGCCCCAAGAAGGTGCGGGACGCGAGAGTGTACACGATAGGCTAGCAGACGAACGAAGAAGACGAAGACGAACGACCGAACGAACGAAGGGCTCGCGTGGTTGGTTGGTTGATCCTTCCAATAGAACTCGACGGCGTTGGTGCGGCCCGTCCGTGCTGGAGCCGTGCTCAAGCAGAGGCGCCCAAGAGTGCGTAGCTGACCTATCGCCGTGCCCCTCGTCCACGGTTCCCATCGCGCTTCGCGTCCTTTTGGTCTGCTGTATACACACATGGATACACGTATGAGGCACGCTGAGTCTGAGTCTGAGTCTGATTCGGACACAATAACACCACCAGTCACAACATCACCAGTCACAACACCACTAGTCTGAGTCCAAATCGTACCTTTCCGGAACGCCCAATCGACACGAAGCGTGCTGCCGAGAATCTCTTGTCCGTCCATGCGCTCCATGGCGTCTTTCGCAGCGTCAAAGTCCTCAAACTCGACGAGCGCGTAGCCTTTCACGAAGCCTGTCCGCCGGTCGAGGTTCATGTGCAGGTTCTTCACGGGCGCGTCTTCGCCGAACGCGTCCAAGAGGTCCTCTTCCTGCGCCTCCTCGTGCACGCCACTCACAAAGAGGAGCCAACCCTCGACAGAGCGCAGTGCGCTGTCGTGCTCGCGTGCCCCCGCGAGCTTCTCAAAAACGCCACTGTCGGCCGGGTACCGCTCCGAGTCCATGGCAGCGGAGCCCTTGCCGCGGCCCTTGACCACCACCAACCGATCACTACCGCTTTTGGCACTGGTGGACGCGGCCGCGGCGGTAGCAGCACGCCGTGCGCTGCTGGTCGAGAGCTCGACGCGGCGGCCGCTGCCGCTGGTGGAGCGGCGCGTGTCGTCCTCCTCCTCGACCGCCATGGCCGTGTCGCTCTCGTAGTCCACTTCGTCCGCCATCGATCGATCGATTCACTCGCTCTCGCTTGCTAGTGTTCGCTTTTTGGCTCGCGTTGATCGACGCACTCGACGCGGTCAATTTGGCTTTTTTTGGATTTTGGACACGCGATAAAACACAGGTTCGTTGGTTAACAAATATGCACGAAATGCTCACGAAACGCAATTGGATGGCAAGCATGAGGAGCACTGCGAGCGAGTGATCGGACGTGCAAACGAGCTCAAATCTCGTGCCACATGTCGTCGTTATAGGAAGCCGACAGCGACGACGACGCCGCCACCGCTGCTGTCGCCCCTCCTTCTCCTTCTCCTTCTCCTCCCCCTCCTCCTCCTCCCGTCGCCACTGTCGATCGCACTGCTTTGCGTTGTTGTTGTCCGTGCTGCGTCGTCATCTGCTGCGTCGTCGCTGTCGTGGTCGTCGGCACCGCCACTGCCAGCGTCGTCGTCATTGTCACTGTCGCTATCGCTGTCGCTGTCGTCGCTGCCGGTGGCACTGCAGCGCGCACGTCAGACGTTCTTCGAGCGGAAGCGTTGAAAACAGCGGTGCAGTGGCTCACCTTGCTGCACCGCGTCGGCAATGCGGTTGTCCTGGTCTTCAATCAGCTCGGCTTTCGCAGCAACGTCGCCCGCGCGCTCGATCGGGACCACGACGACGCCGTTCACGTCGGCGCGCACAATGTCGTGGCTGCGCACGACACAGCCTGCGACAACGACTGGGACGCCCACGTCGACGACTGTCGTCGCGCCACGCTGGCCGTGCACTGACGTGCCGGTCGCGAACGCCGGGAACCCAATTGCGCTCATCTCTTGCACGTCCCGCACACGGCCGTCCGTCACGACTGCTGCGACGCCGCGGGCTTTCGCGGCAGTCGCGAGGAGGCCGCCAAACACCGCTGACGTCGCGCCAGTGGGGGCGCTGATCACGACGACTTGCCCGACTTCGGCCGTGTCGACGTAGCTGAACGGCAGCTTCTTCACTGCGGGGCCGTTCGCTGGCATGACGTGGACTGTGAGCGCAGGGCCGCAAATGTTCACAGCGAGCGGGTTCTCAAACCCGCGTACGAGGTCGACGTCGACAAGGTGGCCCTGGATCTGGAGCTGCGCCATCGCGTCAGCGATTGCGCACGTCGACGTCTTGGCGAGTCGCACGAGCACGTCCGTCTCGAGCGCCATGTCGGCGTCCAATATACCTGGACAATAGGGCAGGTGGGTGGATGGGTAGGTGGTTAGACAGAGCGGCTGTGTAATAGAGAGAGGGGGAACGCACGCACGCACGCACGCACCAGTGGCGCTCGCGACAGAGAGCGACGCGGCCGCGGCGGCGGCTGCAGCTGCTGCTGCCGCTGCTGCGGACGTGGCGTTGCCGCCCCCGTTGTTGCTGGTTGTGGTAGTGGAGGTGGTGGTGGCGGCGCCGTTGGCGCTGCTCGCAGGCGGGCGCTGGTTGCTCTGGAACGACGGCGAGCAGCCCGACTGCTTCAAGTGCTCAGCGAGCCGCGTGGCGTTCGACGCGTACTGTTTCTGGCACTTTTTGCACTCGTAGCGCACGAGGCCTTTACCGTCCTGCGGGTCCAGGCGCTCAAAGTAGTCGTACACGTTGCTGGGCTTGCGGCCCATGGCGACCGAGGCGAGCGAGGTGACAAGCGAGAGGGAGGGAGCCGGACCGCGAGCACTCCGAGACCGCGAAGTTTTGGGGTTTTTCCAGTTTGAAAAAACGCGGAAAAGCGAGCAGCACAGATGCCATTCACTAAAGTGCGATAGGTCAAAAGACCTGAACCCTGGACGAAAGTCGACGTCTTGACGTCAAATGGCTTCACCAAAGACTGACTCGCTGCTGACCACTCCAGGCCTCACTAAACCGCTCGACAGGAGAAGCAACTCGCACTCCGCATTGACGAAAACCCACTCAAACACCTTGTCACTAGTACGTGGGGAGCTGAAGCTCTCCGCTCGTTGTCGTTCTCGCCACCGTATGCATTCTTCCACCGTCACGGATCAGTTGACACTGTCACTTGGACATGCTGCGTTTCGAGCGCGTCCAGCGGCAGCGAACGGAGCTCGTTCAGCACACCGTCCAGCGCCATCGGCGCAGTCAGCAGCGCACGCAGCTCCAGCGCCGAGCCGTCACTCTTGTTCGCTTGCGACGCGAGGTACGCGACTGCGGCCACAGTCTCCTCAGCGCAGTCGCCGACCGCCACGACCTCGAGTTCGTTCACGACGACAGCGTTCATGTCGACTGCCAGCATCCTGGACGCTGTCGACGTCGTCGTTCCCTCAAACCGCTCGCGCGCGACCAGCACGAGGGTGCCCATTGGCGCAGTCATGTGAACTGCAAGCTCCGTGGACGCGTCCGTGCCGCACAAGTCGACGACAAACAGCTCCAAGCCAGTACCTGCGGAGCCAGACGCGCTCTTGTACTCGTTCAGCGTCTCGAGCGCCGCAAACGGCTGCACGAGCGTCTGCAGTCGCAGCTCGACACTGGCACCTGGCGCCATCACGACACGGACGTCGCGGACCTGCAGCTCCTGGCGTACGTACCGTGCAAGTAGCACCGCGACAGAGCCAGCGACACCGTCGAGGACAATCGCCACACGCTGGGCGTTCCGTTGTTGCAGCTCACGGGCGATGCGAAGCGCCAGAGCGGCGTCGCTCGCAAGCAACGCGAGGTCGTCTGGGACGCTGGTTGGAAGCGCCACGAGACTAGCGAGGGGAAGGGCGACGTACTCGCTCAGTGCGCCTGCAGCTGCGTCGACGCCAAAGAACTGGGCGCCTGGGGTCGTTGGCTCGGCAGCCAAGAAACACGGTGACGCAAGCACGACACGCTGTTGGTCGCGGATTGAACTGCAGCCTCCGCCCTCACTCGCTGGTTGCGTGCGCTCCACGACGCCAACGAACGCTCGGCCAAGGACGCCCCGTCGGCCGCACACAAGGCCTCGGCACGCTTGGGCGTCCCAGTGCGTCGCGATTGCGGCACGTACACGCACCAGCGCATACCCACTCGACAGCATGGGGCCGCCACACAGTAGCTGCTGGTACTGGACAGTGCACACGTCCGTGCTGGTGCGGGAACTCGCGACCAGCGCGCGCGTGACGACGCCGCGTCGTGGCTGTTGTTGCGTCGGCTGTTCCGATTTTGTGTCGCCAGCTAACGGCGGCGTCGCAGTCAGCAAGGTGACGACGTCGTCACGGGCGATCGCACTGAAGCGGTCGTTTAGTGCGCGCGTGAACGCCCGGAAGCCGTCGCTCTCGACCAGCGCGATCGGCAGCTGCTCACGCGAGAGCCAGTGCACGATCGCGCGCTTCGCATTCTCTACACGTTGCGTCTGCTCTTCTTCTTTCGCGGCCGCCGCTGCCACCGTGTCGTCACTGTCCGTGTCACTGTGTCCGTGGTCGCTTGGGCCGCTGGTCTTTGCTCGGGACTCGGTGGTGCCTCTCTGGAGCTTACTACTCGAGCGACCGACGCGCACGGAGCTGCTGCTGCGACCTTTCTCCGTCGCTCGCGCGCGCTTTTTCGTGTCGGCAGCTTTAGCGCCCGACGTCAGAAGCACTGGTGCGGCGATCGTGCGCTTTTGCTCTAAAAGCTGGTGTAGAGCGGCGGCGTGGTGGCGCTCGAGATGGCGCGTGAGGTTGTGTGTCTTGTCCTTGAGCGTCGAGGCGCAGAGCAGGCAGACGCGCGAACCCGCATCCGTGGGCGCAAGTGAAGGGAAGAGATCGCGCACGTCCGTCGCACGAAGCCGAACAACAGTCTTCACCTCGGAGCTGGCCATGCTTTTGGTGGAACTGAGAAATGGATCAATAAATTGGATACCTCCAATTAGAAACTTATTTTGAACTTGAAACCAGTATGGTTTTTGTAACAACAAATTAAAAAATAAATATATTACTGTTTTTGGTTACATAGTGTTGATAAATATCATTGGGAGAACACGTATCGCGCTGAGCGCGGCGTTCGCAACAGATACGACGATGACAGCGAACAGCGAGCGCGAGTAAGACGTGACGACACCAATGGACCGTTGGCAATGGTGGTCAAAGACCATCGACATTATTTACACAAACAAAGTTCAGTATTGTGTGAATTTTACAAAGCTGAAATTGTATTTGTGACGTGCTTTTAGTACTCAAATCAATTCTGGTATCAACACGTCCACCAAACGCCGCATGCGATGTTCAAAAGTTCAAACAATCTTAGTGATGAGCTCCGTTGCGTCGTCCTCCACGCTGCACTGCGAGGTGGAGTTCCAGCAGGCGAACGTGCAGACGGGACGGAACTTGAGCTCGACGCTCTGTCGGCGTGCAGCAGTGAGTGGTCGAACTGCGTGAAAACATGGCCTACGAATGACCGAGTCGCTCATCGCGCGTGCATGTACCTGCACAATGAATGGCGACAGTTAATCAGGCGTCGCGGAGGGCTAGAGGTCGTGTCTGAGGACCCGCCACTGCACAAGGCTTTGCGGCTGCAGACGCACGCCTACGAGGGTACGTACTATTGCTGGTGTCGTTACGGGTAACGTTATGTACGCAGTAAGTGTGTGCGTATGTGTGTTTCCAGGACTGACAACTTGTGAATGGGTGCGTGCACTCCAGTCTACTCGAGCCACTTGGCGCAGGGCAAGCTGACGTTTATCATGTGCGTGATAAGCAAATGGTTCGCAAGCGAATAGCGTGGAGTGGATGCAACTGACGGTCAACGCCTGGCTGGTACTTAACTGAACTGTAGGCGCGAAGGTGGTCGCGTGCACCAGTACAACTTCCGGCGAGGCGACCCGTCGAGCATGGAAGCCGTGTTTGCGTTCGCAATCCGTACAGGCGCAGTCTCCAAGACCCCGCGAGCGCTCCAGCCACGACCAATCGCGTCTTCGTCCACAGCGCTCGGGAAGCGATCAATGAGAGGCTACGAGAGCCCAACGCGACCGCTGAACCGTCGGCGCGTGAGCGACTTTGAGTCGCCGAGCATCGATCCACGCCGACGAGCCGAAAAGCCGGTCACAGCTGCGCTGGACGCACCAGACACGCCAGTGCCACGCAGCCACCGAGTGCGGCGAACGCTGCTGGAAGACAACGCCAGGTCGACAGCGAAAGCGAAAGCGCCGCAGCGACTCACGGCCGAGCAAGCGCGAGTCGTTGGCTTGGTCACAGACAAGAAGAGCGTGTTCTTCACAGGCAGCGCTGGCACAGGCAAGTCGTTTCTCTTGCGCCACCTCCTGCGCACCTGTCGCGACGCGAACCGACGCGTGTACGCGACCGCGACCACAGGCATCGCTGCGCACAACATCGGTGGCATGACGCTGCACCACTTTGCAGGACTCGACACGCGTGCGAGTGCGAATGCCGGGGATCTCGTCCGTCAAGTGCAGCAGAAGAAAGACGCGCTCGCACGCTGGCGAGACGTCGACGTGCTCGTGATCGACGAGGTCTCGATGATGGACGGCCGGCTCTTTGACGGCCTCGAAGCCATCGCACGGCGGCTCCGGCACGACACGCGGTTCTTCGGCGGCATTCAGCTCGTGCTGTCGGGCGACTTCTTCCAGCTGCCGCCCGTGGCGAAAGAGCGTTACGACGTTGTGTTGTGCTTCGAGAGCACGGCGTGGCGGCGTGGAGTCGCTGACACTGTCGTACTCAAGGACGTCTTTCGGCAGTCAAACGCAGAGTTCGTGGGGATCTTGAACGCGTTCCGTGTCGGCAGCCCCACAAGCGCGATGATCTCGAAGCTGAACGAGCGCTGCTCGATCTCTGACGCCAGCGACAATGACGCTATCCACATCTTTACGCACAACAACGACGTGCTTCAGGTATGGTACACTCGTCCTTCATCACCTCTTGTTGTGTGGACGCAGTGTGTATGACGCTGACGACCTCTTGAACGCATGTGATGATGGGGCAGATGAACACGAGACGCCTGGAAGAACTGGGCGGGAAGAAGTACAACTATGTATCAGCAGACAGCGGCAAGAAGGAGTACCTTTCCACCTGCCCAGCGCCTTTGGCTCTCTCGCTCAAGAGTACGTACTTTGTGTCGCGTTCATTCGGTCGCAGTGTGGCTCTCAACTCGCTCTCCTCACCAACCTACTCTACTTGATGGTACTACAACACTGCAGAGGACGCCCAAGTGATGCTGACAAAGACGATAAATGCGTCGTCTGGGCTCGTGAACGGCTCGCGCGGCGTCGTGCAGGGCTTCACGCCTCAGACAAACCTCCCGATCGTGCGCTTCTCGAACGGCGCGACCGAGATTGTCCAGCACGAGGACTTTCCGGTACACGTCGCAGACGCGGTGCTGGCGCTGCGACGACAGCTTCCGCTCACACTCGCGTGGGCGATCAGTATCCACAAGAGTCAAGGGCTGGCGTTCGATGCTGCCGTGCTCGACCTCTCGCGCGTGTTCGAGTTCGGCCAGGCGTACGTAGCGCTCTCTCGCGTGCGCTCGCTCGAAGGCCTTCGGCTGCGTACTCGACTGCGTCCAGGAGGCCTTGTGCTCGCGGACGCACGTGTATTGCGCTTCTACGAGCGCGTCGAGCGGGACCTGCTGCTGTCGCTTCCAAGCGAGGAGGAAGGCTGACTCGGTTACCCTGCCAGATAGATGGATTTACAAACCTGTACAATGAATACTGTATGCAGCTAGCCATTCTGTGCACGCCAAAGCCAGATGAGGTGTTCGGGTTCGCCGGTTTTCTGTTGCTAGCTATACCTGCGACCGCAACTGGAGGTCGTCGAAGGTGGTCAACTCCGCAGAGAATGGCACGAGCAGTGACAGACGGGGTGAGGACAACGGTGGTCTTCATGGTTAGAGGAGGCGAAGGAAGGAGGTGGAGTAGTGGTGGATTGCTGAAAGGCGGTGCTTGGCTCGCTGGTTGGGTCGCTTGACTTGTCTGTCATACCGTTCGAGCACTCAGTGAATGAATGTCCGACTTCAACCACATTGAAGTTCAGATCCTGATGGTCATATCGTATG
>JAASFJ010000491.1:0-21202 GCA_023333755.1 Globisporangium uncinulatum
GACAGGGGATCAAGAACGACACCGGCACCGACACAATCAACGACTACAACATTGACACTCAACGGAACCGACACCGGCACGCAAGTCGACACATATAGCGGCACTGTCAACGACAGTGTCGTTTTGAGTGTCGGTGTCGGTGCTGTTATGTGTGTCGATGTCTGGCTCGTTGACAGTGTCGTTTTGTGTGTGGCTGTTGGTGCCAATGCTGGTGCCGGCCTCAGTGTCGGTATTAGTGTTGGTGTCAGTGTCAGCTGTTGTTCAGCTGTCGGTGTGTGAAGTGGACGACATGAAGTGCACGAGCACGCTGCCCTCCTGCTCGCTAAAGCGGCGACTGTGAACCCCGCCACGAGCGCCACCATGCGGCTTTGGTATGGAGGGCGTATATGTATCGGGCGTGTGAGGCTGATGATTTGATAGAAGCTGTCGGTACTGGGGTGCGCCAACTCGTCAAAGTGTGAGTGTACAGCTTTGTCTTCGCGTACGTGTGCGGCATGTGTGGCGGGACAAACCACCCGATCTGTCGCGTGCAGAGCTGTCAATTCGAGAGCAGTAGCCTCAGCAACAGCGGGTGGGTGAAGAAACGTTACATACCTCGACAGGGCCAGGCTGAGAGAGCTCTCAGAGCTGAGACCACCGGCTCTGCTGTATGTGGAGCGTCTCGGCTAAGCAAATCAAAGCCAGAGCTTACATTTCTCGACCAGAGCTCGCTGCGTTTGTGCTTACTCTTACTGTGAAACACATGAGTCCGCGACACTCCTCTCATCGCGGAGCCGCGTCGTCACAGAGCTCGGGGCGAGCTGCTTGCGACAAGAGCAAGAGTTTACGCTGAGTCAAACACCGAGGTGTTTGTGAAAGGTGTGCACAAACAGCAGATGAACACGTGAAGGTCGGATTCAGTTTGCTTCTTGGACTCTTTCTCACGGTCGCGTCAAGTGAACACTCATGCTTCCTCTTCGCGAAAGCTCTTCGCGATCCAATCTTTTTTTTGTTTTTTTGGAAAAAAACATGTGTCCATTTCAAAAGAAAAACTCATCCGAAAAACTGACTTGCATCGCATCTCTCTCTCCCACAATTGACAAATGTGGCAGAGGGAAAGCACGCACTGCATCCCAAGCTATTTCGAGGCATTTGTGGTCGCCACATTCTCACGATGAGAGGGCTTCGATGAACCTACACTTTTTTGTCACGTCGCGCATTTCTTCACACAAAACCTGCCACTTGCCAGCCGACTTTTGTTGGCTGGCAAGCACCAGTCTTTGTGTGAAGAACGTATGCTGGACACAAGCTCTCTGGGCTCCATGGCATTCAACGCTGCTGCTGCCACGCGGAACACGAACGAACTGCCTGATACTTGTGCTCTGCTCGCTTGTTCAGTTCCCATGTCCATGACTCGTGCCCATATTCGCAGGACTTTGCACATCGATTGTTGCTCCCACATGCCACGCGCGCGCGTGTGCCCTCCAGGCTCACGTCCCAGCAACGTGACGCAACAGCAAGAGGACACGTACGCAGTTGACGATGACGACGATGAATTCGGACGCAAAGCGCACCTGCGAAAGCTTGCAATCAGTGAGGACGGGGGGGACAAATGAGTGATGGCGGACAGCTCGTGATAACGATAACGGTGCAGCTCTCTTCGACTCGGATACTTCGCTCGTCGTCGTCACACTCAATTTTGCTCGGTGCCGAGCCAACGACGGTACCTTCGCGGTGCCGAGCTGAGGTGAGCAGCAGCTGCTGTGAAGTGCAGTAGCTAGCAGTAGCGAGGGCCAAGGTGGTCTTTCAGACGTTAGAGCGGCTGCGATGCGCAGATAGTGGGTCAGGCAAGCCAACTTGCTAAGACTCGAAATGTCATAGGAGTCTTCAGCCTCTCTGCCTCAATCCTCTTGCTTCGTTGATCCTCTTGAGCAGCCTCTGGGCTAGCAGCCAGCAGCCGTGTCGATAGAGAGCACTCGCAGCGCCATAAGGACGCGCCATTTTGCGAGGCCACGCCTACGAGGGACCAAACATTGTGCGAGCATCCGCACTGAAAGCTGAAAACGAAGGGACCTCGACGAGGTCGGAATCCGCAAAGCAATTGCTTTGTGAGGCCAGTTTTGGCTAAATATCAGCTGACGCTATGTGAATTTCAGGAATCGCGGATCCTGTCATAACGGATCGGTCGAAACCAGATCTGGTTATGCAAGCTCGATTGTATGTCGCACACATTCTGGTCATCAGATATCGCAGTTTCGACTCTGCAATCCTTGATCCTACATTCACCAGTCAAAAAGACAAAGCGTGTCGAATCGGCTGCGAAAAGTCAAGCCAATGCGGCCAGAAACGAGTCCGCCACTTCAACGAAACTGGCCACTTGGTCAAGATGGGTGTAAAAGCATTCAAGCAAAAATCGAAATTTCAGGAAAAATGGTCCGCCCGGTTCCAAGCATGAATGATGGTGTGCAACTGTTCAGCTTCAAAAATGACAAAACCCGATCGATCCTTGGGAGTCCTACGCCTCCACTATCGAAAAAGAATCCACTCTTGCTGCCACTTTTGACATTTCGAATGCAGCAAGCATAAAATGACAGTCCAGGACAAAAAGCGCAGCTGGTTGGCAGCTCGAAAAGATAGGGTTGCGGATCCATCCAGCCAATCACAGCTGCCCACGGCGTCGCGCATACCTTCAAAACGCGCGAGAGCGGGTGAGCAAACAGCGCTACGTTCGAAATCTGCGTGCGCAGATCCCCGACCTCCGCCCCCGACTGCACGTGTCCCAGATCCCATACTTTCACCAAGTCCTTTTTTCGAATCGCAACGATTACGGTGCCTTCGAAAGCCCAAATTTCACAACTCGAAAACACAAAAATCAACCAAAACGACACCTTGAACTTTTCGATTGCCAGCTTGCTGCTGCCAGGTGCTCAGTTTGGAAAAAGACGACAAGCCCGCAGACCTCTCGCAGCAAGCAAGCACACAGCAAGCAAGCGGTCTTTCCAAGCACCAAGCGGTCCAAACAAACAAACAGCAAGGGGACAAATCCACACACAGAGAGACAGGAAGTGACCCACCCACCGACAGGTCGCACAACAAAGGATGATGATGATGACCGACTGCGTCTCGGCACCTCCCACCGGCTTGAGCATCACGCCCACAGCCGCGAGTGCGAACGCGACCGCGAACCGCCGCCCGCGTGCCCAAAGCATGCACCAGTTCGGCGACAAGGCAGCGTCAGCGCTCGCAGCGTCCGCGCGCGAGTGCAACTCGTCGGGCTCGTTCGTTAGCAAGCTGTTCCGCATGGTCGAGAGCGAGCCGTCGACGATCGTGTCGTGGATTCGAGGTGCGTGTCTGGTTGTGTCGTTGTGTGTATGTGAGTGATGGGGTCGTGACTTGATGGGTTGGGCGAGAGGAAGCGACCGTCGCCCTTCAAGAAGCTGCTTGGCGCATTGTTCGCATGGGACACGTGGGTTAACAGGTGTATGTACATGTCCTTCTATGCTTCGTTCTCCAGGCGGCACAGCGTTCTGCATCGTGGACCCAAAGATGATGGCAGAGCACTGCTTGCCCAAGTATTTCCGCCACCGGCGGTTCTCGAGCCTGATCCGGCAGTTGAACTTCTACAGCTTCTACCGCGTGCAGGAAGGCCAGCTCACGATCTACCAGCACTCGTTCTTCCGCAAGGGCCGCCCGGATCTGCTCGTGCACATCAAGCGACGCGGCGCCGGGAAGGCGAAGGACCCATGGTTTGACCCACTGGCGGCACAGGCGAACGGTGGCGCAGGCGCACTCTCGGTATCGGCTGGCAGCAACTCAAATGCGACCAGCAACAACAGTTCCAGTTCGCTGAACCACGCGAATGCCAAGCACAACAGCAGCAACCACAGCAGCAGCAGCAACCAGCCGCTGAACCTCTCGGTGATTGGCGCGATGACGAGCCCGAGCGGCATGACGTGCTACTCGCCAATGTCGAAGCCCGTGCTGATGATGGAGAACATGTCGCCGGCTTTGAAGCCCGGCATGGCTCCCATGGCGGCGCCGCCGATGATGGACTTGGGCGAGTCGCTGCAGGCGTCGCCAACTGAGAGCGCGCTGAAGCTGCAGCGGTGGGAGCAGTTCCGCGAGAGCAGCGAGCACGGGTACGCAGCGGCACCGGCGCTGCACTTGAAGAGCAAGTTCCTGTTTATGGAGAATGCGCAGAGCCCGATGCTGCGTCCGAGCGAAGCGGGCGGGCTGCCGGCGCCGCTGGACCTCGACATCCAGGACTTTCTGACTGAAGACTGCAGCATCAATGCAGGAATGAGCGACATGAAGAGCCAGCTGGAGGACCGACTGGGCGGTAGCAGCATGGGCATGGGCTCGTCGATGCTCCCGCTGCCTGCGAAGCACGCGATGGTCTCGCGCGACCTGCTCAAGTGGGACACGAAGAGCGAGGAAAGTGCGAGCAGCCAAGTGTCGGGGCTGCTGGGCGGACACGACGACGGCACGAGTTTTGAAGACGAGCTGCTGCTGGACCTCGCGACGGTGGAGCCGGACACGTGGGAGGTGCCGCTGTCGCCGCTGAATGAAGAAGAAGACATGATGCCGTGGCTCGACCTGTGCTTTTGAGCCGCGTCGAGGCGCGGCGTCGTGTTCTTATTTATGACGTGGCGGCGAGCAGCTCTCGAGCGACGGCGACAGCGAGTGACGAGCGACGACAGCAGCTCGCGGAAGAGCGCAGCGCGCAGGCAGCCTCGTTCCCGAGCGCGCCGCATTTTAAGTTAGTTTGAAGCAAGAAGGATACATTTTGTAGGTTGTACAGTAGTGAGAGCATGTAGGCAGAGAGCAAGCAGCACAGACAGCAGATAGCAGGAAGTAAGTAAGAGTGAACGCTACCACCTCTGCCGTCTCGCCACCTCTGCCGCCGTCTCGCCATCAGCTGCCTTGGCACGTTTATAGGTCGAATCTTTGTGGGTTTGTAGGTGTGTCGGCAACTTGTGAACATGTCGCGCGAACAGACAAGGCAGTCGAAAAATCGTCTTTTTGCGACGATGTCGGCCCTGTGATGACGACTGTGGCGCCAGTCGCAAGCAGCCACCAGCCCACCCACACGCATGGAATGCAACACAATAATGCCAGTCCGTGGGGTCTTAGTACTTGTAAATGGACACCTTGCCAGCAGGCGTGAGGCCGAGCTGGCGCTGCTCCTCCTCTTTGAAAGCTGTCTTCCACTGCTTCTTCTCCTGGCGCCGCTGGCTCTTGAGCGCCTTCACCGCCTCCTTCCGCGCGCGCTTCTCCTCCTTGCTCTCAGTCCGGTCGCGTGCATTCGCACTCTCAGCCGCCTTCTCGTCCTTTTCGTTCTCGTCCTTCTCCTTCTTGGCGCTCTCAAACACGCCCAGCGGCATCCCAGTCTTGCGCGACAGCACAATCGTCGACCGCGTCCCGGCCGCCGCCGCCTCGAGCGCCTCGGTGCCCATCGCAGCCGCCCCACTGCGCGCTTTCTTCTTCTTCTTGTTCGGGTTCGTCTCGCGCAGCACCGTCGGGTGGTTGTCCAAGTTCGAGTACGTGCTCACGATGGACTCGCAGTCCCACTGCTCTTCGACACGCGTCGTTAAGTACGCATTGTTCGTATAGAGCGCACTTAACGTTTGCTCTAAATCCCCGTCATCGTCGTCCTCTGGCATCGTGTCGCCGTCTGCTTCCGCCTCCTCCCGCTCGCGTTCGCACTCTTCCAAGATCTCTTTCAGGCGGTTCCCTGACCGCATTGGGTTCCCCACCTTGCCTTCGTCGTGCAGCATCTCGAGCTGCACGCTGACGTAATCCTCCACGATCTCGTCCAGCAGCTTGCCTTCAAGTACGAGCTCGCCGCGCGTCTCAGGGTCGTCGTCCTCCAACTCGCCCAGCTGCTCGTCATCGTACTCTTCTGCGAGCGTCTTCTCAAACAGCTCGTCCAGCACACGCTGTTCCTCAGCTTTCGTCGCAGCGTCCACTTCATCGTCATCATCGGACACGTCGTCGTCGTCGTCATCGTCCTCATCTTCGTCATCATCTTCGTCTTCACTCAAGTTCCCACGGTACTTGGGCACACCACTTGCGGCTTCCATGAGCTTTGCAATGTGCGCGTCGTAATCAAACCCGTCGATGGCGCCAGCACTGTCCGCTTCGTCCGCCTGTGCTGCTTGCGCCATAAAGTCATCGTCCATCTCTTCAAACGCCTCGGCGTTCACAAGCGCCTCCCGTAAGTCGTCGTCCATCACGTCCGTCGTGAGCGTGATTGCGTCCAGCAGCCGGTCTTGCTCTTCACTGCTCGGGAGTACGTCATCAGGTAGCTCGACACGACGCCCAAGCTCGCTCTGGGCCGAGAACTGCCCGTCGGCCGAGTAGAACTTGCCTTTGCCCATCTCTTTCAAGTGTTGCGTGTAGTCGTAGCCGTCGCGGACCATGCCGTTCTCGTCCACAAGGTCCTCGGCTTCGACGTCACCGAAGCGCACGCGGCGTACAGGGAACGCGCGTGGCTTCCCGGTAGTCGGCTTGGCTGCGCTGGATGATGGTGACGTAATCAGCTCGGGCATGTCGTCGTCGCTCTCTTCATCCTCATTGTCGCTTCGGAACTCAATCTCCACTTGGTTCTACGTGGACGTATGCAAGTAAGAGTGAGTTAGGAGCGGCTTCTCAACGACCCAGACCCACACGAAGCCTATGAGGCGCCTTACCTTGGACGAGAGCAGCACGTACTTGGACGCGTCCGGGTCGTTCGCTCGCGGGTCGCGCTGGCTGCGGTGCACGACGTGGAAGTGCTGCGCCGTCTTCTTGTTGATAAACTGCTTCTTCTTGCCCTGTAATTCACCATCCAGACAGCGCGTTAGCGACGCCAATACACAGACACAAAGGCCGCGCTCACTCTTACACTCCCGTATCGAAGCGCATGGTGGACACGCAGACGTACCATGGTGACAACGGCAGCGGGTGGTGAGCGAGTTGCGCGTGCGGAGAGTTCAAATGGCTCGAGAATGGATGGAGCACAAGTATGATTAGCAAATCACGGCGTTTGATAGTGATAAAAATCTCAAGAGCATACAGAAACCAAGTCATAATTCTGACCTCTGCCACTCTTGCCAGACTTGCAACATGACAAGCAAGAGCAAGATTGAGGACTCCAGTCGGAGACAAGTTCAGCGTTCTGTTTCAATGAGCCAACGAAGCACGAGAAAGAGTGAACTGAGAGCGAACGAAGGACGAAAGAGTCTCCTTCACAGCGTGACGCCACCAACACCACAAGCACAAGTTGGTGATGGTGGCGTCACGCTTGGTAGCCGCTCGCCGTCCCGATTCCCACAATCGCACAGCACTTCGAGGTTGAACGCTGCTGCACGCGCCAACAAGCGCCTGCACCTACTCCAGCTTGAACGACTCGCAGATCTCCACGGTACCGTATTCACAACGTAGTTTGTGCCGGTCACGCCCTGCAACTCGGCGGTCTCCATGAGCTCGCAGAACGCCTTCGTCAACCCTGGCGGAAGAACTTCTGCTTTCCCTGGAGGAGCTCTCGCTCGATGTGGGCACACGATCAGCACTGGCGTGGTTTTCACAATGGGGCTCATGATCTGCCAGATTGCTGGCTTCGTGCACGGCGCTCTCGAGGGCGGCGGCAGCACATTCGGGTTCCAGGGCGTCATCACCGCGCCTCGCAGGCGTTCTTTGGGTTCTCTGGGTTCGACGAAGTCTGCTGCTTGTCGGCGAGGCGCACAACGCCAAGCGCGGCGTCCCTTACACCGTCATGATCATCGTGGTCACGGCGGTGCTCATTAGCGCACTCTGCTCGCTCGTGCTCATGGGAATGATCCCGTACTTGGACGTTGGTAGCTTCGCGGACGGTTTCGAGTACTACGAGAGTCTTCCTCTTCACTGCCGTCGCCAGTGCTGCCGGTCGGCCTGCTCTGGGACATTGCCAACTCTGGCGTCATGATGTCCTTCATCCTCGCCAACGTCGTGCTGTTCAATATCCGCCTCTGGGTGGCGCCGCAGCTCGAATCGCACTTCACCACGGCGTCCACGCAACCTACAGGACTCGGAACTTTCATGTACCAGGAAAGCTACGACAACCGCGGCTCTGACGCGTACCTCGTGCTGGCGATCGGCGGCCTCACACGCACAGCGTGGCGATCATCGACTTCGTCAAGTGTCACAAACGAACGAGCCACGCGCTACTTCACGGTGCCTCCTGTGCCACTCATCTCAGCCAGCGGTCTTCATCCTCGGACTAACACATGATTGTCTAGCTGAGCCTCAGCGAACTCGCACTCAGGGACAACTGGGTCGGCGCGGCAGTGCTCTAACAGTTAAAGCGAGCTGCTTGCGACGGCGAGGCTCCATACGCCGCTGAGGGCTCCGATGCGTCCTACTGAGGAAGGCCGCTTGCCGTCGGCGTACTCGAAAGATGACCATTACAGTAGAACAACTCCTTTGCCAACGCGACTTGTATCACCATGCCCTTTTTCCAGCAAGACAGAGGACTCGGACGAAGTATTTGAGCACGCTTTCTGTGAACACATGAAGAGCGTTTGTAAGGCTATAGAGAGCACACATCTACCTACTAGTACTTTTCAAGGTGTGCTACTGGTACTCTTTCTCTGAAAGAATCCGTCTTTCTTTCTGTGAAATCTGTACTCCTTCTGCAAACTTGTCTGGTCGACAATGGTGCACATCCCCACAAAAAAAACCGTACATCTTTACTAAAAGAAAGCGTATTTTGCTCTTCTGTGTGCTTTCTTTATGAGGATATATGGTTAGCATTACAGGTTGTTTGCCTAGGATTACACACCACCACAACTTTTATCTTCACTGAAAGGAAGCGTAATTTCATTTTAGTGAAGAGTGAGCTTCTGTATTGTGCTTTCTTTATAAGAATAGTTGGTTAGCGTTACAAGTGAACTGACTAGTGTTACATATCACGTTTACTTTTCTTCATGGAAAGAAAGCTGAAAGTGTACTGGTAGTGATTGCTAGCTACATAATCTGATAGGGACAGTGACAGTGTCAGGTTATGTAGCTGTGGCTACAGCTTCAGGGAACCCCCACATGTCCAACAAGCCACCACGGCACCAGAGGAGAGAAACAAAGGTAATCTGATCATGCGAACGAATCGTCTTGTTACCAAGCGTCTCCGCACTACAGTCTCCTGTTCTGGATTCTTGTGCGTCACGTCACCGATCTTCAGAGCTTCGCAAGCGCCGCAGCAACATCCGCTAAACCTGCTGGCTTGAGCTTCTCGGGAGCGCCGCCACACGCGTCCACGAGCGCCTGCACGGCTTCCAACTCGAGCGCGTCACAAATCGCTTCGGTCTTGACAACGTCAATCGCACCAGCGACGCCCTGCTCCTCGGCCGCCGCCATGAGCTCCCGGAACGCTTTCTTCACCTTCCGGAAGAGCTTCTTCTGCTTCTCTTTCTCAAACTTCGAGTTCTTGCGCTGCTCTTTCTCGGCCTCTTCTTTCGCTTTCGCCGCCTGAGCGAGCGCTTCTGCCGCCTCCCGCTCTGCGTCCAACGCCCGCTGCGCGGCCTCTTCTTTCTCCCGCTTCGCCTGCTCTTTCGCGTCTTTCGCGGCTTGTTTCACCCGTCGCAAGCGCGGATCCGCGGCCTGCGCCCGGTCGACGAGGTTCGCAAGGCGCGTGTACTCGGCTTTCTTCTTCTTCTTGGCCGCGGCTTCGTTCTTCTTGGCCATCCACCGCTTGTGGTCGCGGTGTTCGGCCGACTCGACGTCGTGTTCCGCGTCGTGGAGAAAGACCCGCCACGAGTCAAACTTGTGCCAAAAGTCGTAGAACGCAGTCACCGTCTCGAGGTCACTCGAGTCGTCACCGAGCATTGGGACTGGCGTTGTCTCGGAGAAGCGTGCATTCGCAGTAAAGATCGGCCCGTAGAGGTCGTAGAACGACTTGCCGACCCCGTCGTTCTCTTTCAGCTTCTCGGAGCCGGTTGGGATCCACTCGTCAAAGTCGCACTGCGAGTCGTACGCACGCTTCTTCGCTGGGTCTACGAGCGTTGCAAACGCTTTCTGGACCGCGAGGTAGTTAGGGTCTTTCTCGGTCTTGCCCGTCTTGTCCGGGTGGTGCTCAATGAGCACGCGGTGGTACGCTTTCTTCACCTGGTCTTCGGTCACGTCAAAGCCGACGTCGCCCAGTCCGAGCTGCTGGTACATGGTGAGGTCCGTGAACGTCTTCCCACGAAGGCTCTTGCGGTACTTCTTGAGGATCGCTTCTTCCTGTTTCTTGCTCGCTTTCCGCTCCTTCTCGTCGTCGTCGAGCGACTCGGAGCTCGCGGACCGACCGCGTCCGACGTTCTTGACGCGGCGGTGGTACGTGCGGCCGAACGCCTCGAACGCCTTGGTCTTAAAGTACCCACCCGGGCCATGGACCACCGCCGACTCGGTCGTGAAGCTCGCAGGCGGCGTCGGCAGCGACAGCGTGAACGACATGGCTGGAAAGAGGGGCAGGTCCTGGAGCGGAGTGAGCAAAAGGACGAATGCGAATGAAATGCGAAAAAACCACTTCAAAAGACCTCCCGACCACTGCGCGCCACCCAATTTCGCCCGTTTCGATTCCAACTCGATTCCTACGATAATCAATGCAATTGTATAGGACGACGGGAATTACTACGACCTGAGATGTGGCACGCGCTACTTTCCAAACAAGTTGAAGTCGTCGCTGTCGCTGCTGTTGCTGCCGGCCCCACTCACCTCGCGCGACCGGCTGCTGCGACTGGCCGCCGTCTCGCCAAAGAGGTTGTACGCCGCCTGCTCACTCGTGCGTCGGAACCGCAGCACTACGGGCCGCGGACTCTGGCCCACGAGCTGAGCGAACTGCGTCGTGTTCGTCACGCGCATGCCACTCACCGAGAGGATCGAGTCGCCGGGGGCGATCTCGCCAGTCGCAAGCGCCGGGCCCGGGCCTCCAGACGGCAGCGCACAGAGCTCGCGCACAATCACTGCGCGTCCGCTCTGCTTTGCAATCAGACCGAGCGACGCACTCGTGAACACGACTTCATACTCGTCGTCGTCGTTCTGTGTCGCAGCTTCGCTGTCGCCGCCAAACAGGTCGTAGCCAGCGCTGTCGGCCATGCTGTCGGCACGGATGCTGTCGATCGACAGCCGGGCCGCCGGTGCACGCGCTTGGATGTCGTCGCCGACAATCACCACGTGTGACGCCCACCACGTCTGCGTCTCTTGGTGCGTAAACGTCGCCGTGTACCCAACGTTCGCAACGACTCGCGCGGTCTTGCGCGTCGCAAACACGTTGCACGCGTTCGACTGGACCGTAAAGTACACGTCGCCAGACGTGAGCAGCGTCGGCGTGTACCCGTACGCAAACACAACGAGCGCTCGGTCCGGACGCCACTCGTTCCGGCCAAACGCCATCGTGTCGTCTGTCGCGACACCAGCGAGTGTGCGACGCCCGATTGGCAGTACACGGAGGTCGGCGCCGTCATTCAGTCGCGTGTTCACGACGAGCGCATGGCGCGAGTTGTTGACGATCCCGAGTGCGACACACCCACGGGCTTCGAGCCCCGTGTGGTTCGAGTCCCAGTCATAGACGAGGTGCCGGAGCTGCGTGACAAAGTCCGTGCTCGAGCGACACTGCGACAGGAGCTGTGCGTGCTTGGCGACAATCTGCGCGTTCGTGAGGAATGCGTACTGAAAGTGGTGTTGTCGGGTCGTGAGCGACGGGTCCGTCTTCCCGACCAGTGTGTTGACAAGCGACGACACCCCACCAGCGACCATACTCGTCACGAGCGACGTCACTTGGACCGACTCGAGCAGTCCGAGCGCCTGCGACTTGACCGACGCGACGTAAAAGCCTGCGAGCGACGCGACCAGCGCCTCTTGTGTCGCGAGTGCGTGCGTGAGACGGTACGCACCGAGTGTAAGGCACGCATTCTCAATCTCGAGCTTGAGGTGGGCGAGCCAGAAGCTCTGCGATGGCAGCCCGCCGCCGCCGAGTGCCGACGCGGCGGCTTGGCGCTGTCGACGCGCGTCGTGCTTGTCGCGACTAAAGCTCACAACGACACGCACAGGTTCGACGGTGCAGCTCGCAATGTACACTTTCCGACCCGTGAGCGACGCAAGCGACGTGTCGTCGTCACTCGCTGCAAAGTACGCGAGTAGCTGTTCACTGGCGTCGCTCTCTTGGGCTTCGAGTAACGACGTCGCAGCTTGCGACGCAGCGGCGAGCGAGCGGCGCTGAAAGTGCGACACGGTCTCGTTCGCGAGTGCGTGGAGACGGTCGACAAAGCGCATGGACGTCGTGATCTTCACGTCCTGGAGCTCGACACGGAGCGACTCGACGTACAGGTACTTGGCGTGCGGCTTCTCAACGTACGCGACTTCAAGAAAGTACTTGCCAGCGCCACTGCTGCTACTCGTTGTCGTTGTCGTTGCGCTAGTGCGAAAGACAGGACGGAGCACGACCGGGTTCTTCGAGTGCGCGAGCAGGTCTTCGACCTTGACGCCCATGACGTTCATCTTGGCGCTCGTTCCGTGTCGCGATACGTTGCTTTCGAGGCTGATCCGGGAGATCGTGAGCCGCGCCACGTGCTCGTTTGTCGTTTCGCCCGACACTGTCGGAACGCTGTCGTTTTCGGCGCTCTCGTTCTTGTCGGCGACAGTGACAATGACGCCAGCGATCTGCGTGTGGACACTGAACGTGTCCCAGCCAGCGTGTGCCGACGCCGCGAGCGCGGTCGCCGTCGCTTGGCTCATGGGTGACGCTGCTGGCGAGCCCGCACTACCGCTGCCTGTCGGCGTGTCGCTGATCTCGACCACAAACGTCGCTTGCGAGAGGCTCCCTCGCTTCACAGCGACCTGGAGCGTGAGCGGCTGTGCGCTCTGGGCAGCGGCCGGGAGCACCACGTCCCTTGCAGCCACGTCGTCGACGCCGACTGCTGAGCTCCAGCCATAGTCGCTCGGTGCGCCAACCACCGACACGTGCACCTGGCTGCGTGCACCCGTGACCCAGTAGAGCGCGTACACGTCGCCGCTCGCGAGCACGTGGTGCGCTGCGTTGCCGCCTACGCTGCTCCGGACAGACGACTCGAGCAGCAAGACAGTATACGGCGTGTGGTTGCGCACGAGGTACCGTGGGATGACGCTCACGAGCGTCGTGAGCGCGCCAAAGTGGCGGGTCGCGTAGTCCGCCGACACACCCAGCTCGTACAGCATCCCACTGCCGACACTGTCGGCCGACGTGCGGGGTTCCGAGCGGAGCGAGAGGCACTCGTCTTGCCAGCTCAGCTTGCGCGGGTCGGCTGTGAAGCGCGCAGACCACCGCGTCGCCCGCATGCGGACACGCACGACAGGCGGTCCGCTGCCAGCGTCTGTGCCGCTCGAGAACGCACAGATCTGCGCATTGCCGACCAGCGCACGAGCGGCAAGCGGTGGTGCGTACGCCTCTGTGTCCGTCTCGTTCCCGTACACCAGGTCGAGGCCTGTGCGGTTGACAAACCAGACTTCTGCGTACAGGAACACGTGCATCGACCGCGCGGCCGCTTCAACGACGTGGACCAGGAGCTTGAACGCGCGACCGTCGCGTCGTTCGAGCAGCACTGAGACGACCGCGCCTGACTTCGTCCCTGGATGCACGAGCTCGAGCCACTTGCTCGGTTTGCAGCCGTCGACAGTGAGCTGGAAAAGCGGCCGCTGTGCACTGTCGCTCCACCATACGCCGCTCTTGGCGCCGACACTCAGCGTCGTCGCTGTTGACGCTGGCGCGTGCTGTCGCAACGGACTCTTGACGCGGTACTCGAGTGCGACTGGGAGCTTGTTGACAATCACGATCGGCTCGGATAAGCACACGACGCGGAGCGACTGCTCGATCGTCATCGAGACGCAGAAGATCGCACTCGGCACGCCGACACCCGTCGCACCCGCGGCTTCGACCTGTTGCGCGACAGCAGAGCGCGTCTGCACAGGGATCGGCGCACTCCACGCGAACGCGTCGTCCACGGGCCGCACACGCAGCTCCGACCCGAGCGACAGGAGCACGGGGATCGCGGACTCGCGACACGGGTACAGCACGCCAATGTCGACGGGCGAGCGCCACGTCGGGTCGTTCACGAGCAGCTGCACGGGCATCGACAGATTGTTGACGACTTTCATCTGCGACGACAACGACAGGAGGATGCGGCCGTCCACGAGCTTCGCGTGGCAGTTGAGCGTGAACGGCGACAGACTGCCCGACACGTCGACGAGTGGGAACGCGCGCGACCCGAGCTGCTCAAAGATGATGCCTTGGACAGGTTGGAACGACGCGTCCTCAAGCGCGACACACAGCCGCATGTTGTCAGCGCGGTCCGACGACGCGTACTTGCGCACGACGCCCGAGCCACGCCCGACAGTGTGCATGTAGTGCAGGTCCGCCATCTCGCCTGTCCAGACAACCTCAGCCGCAGTCGTCGCATGCCCGTTCGTGAGCCAGAAGCGCACCGACAGCCCCGTGTCGTTGCTGATCACGCACGGCGCGTGCTTGGTCGTGTCGGCGACAGGCGACGACGCGCCGGACGCGCGCCGGTTCCACGCCCCGCCGGCAGACGCGACGACTTCAAGCAGCCCGTGCGTGACGAGGAGATCGAGCGGCTGGTTCGCTGTCACGATTATGTGCAGCTCATTGTCGCTCGCACGGGACGACAACGCGTCCGACGACAGCGTCGTTGGCGTGTCGCTGGTAAAGATGGAACCCTGGAGCGAGATGTCGAGCCCCCACTCGCGACACATCTGGTGCCACGTCCGCGTGTCCGGGTTGTAGTACGACATCATCATGACAAACCCGCCGCCGCCCGAGATGACTGTCGACGGTGGAGGAAACGACGCGTTCGCGACCGGCGTCGGCGCGTACGTGACGTTCAGGAACGCGTTGCAGCGCTGCATGTGCATCTGGAGCAGCCCCATGTCGCAGCCGTCGCAGTCATTGATCACGGTGAGCCGCATCGAGCTCGCTTCGCACGTAAAGTACCGGTGGAGCTCGAGGTTCGCTCCGCCCACACTCGGAGCTGCAAACGTCTTGGGCGACAGCACGCCGGCAGCTGGTGGCGGTGTACCCACCAGTGTCGCGGCGTCGCCCCGTTGTTGCGACTGCTTGCGTTCGTAACGCGCGACACTGTCGCTCATTGTGCGGAGCGTCGCGACACCGAGGCACATGTCGTCGTACGACACAAAGAGCTCGATCGGCGTGAACCGGAACGCGACAATCTGCTGCTTCTGGCCAGCATGCGGGAACAAGTCGCTCACTTCGACGTGCAGGTCGCAGGGCTCAAGCAGCTGCACAAGCGTCGCGACCGCCACGCGCTGCGTCCCCGCACTGTCGCTGTCGCTCGGATGCGACGCGTAGCAGCCTTGGCGGTTGGCGTTCTTCACGACGACTTCGATCGCACGCGCGTCGACGACGAGGCTGCTCTGGATGTCAAAGTCCGCGGCGGCGGCGGCAGCGTCCTGGGCGTCTGCACTCGCAGGCTTCCACGTGTACTCGGCCGACAGGTCAGCGCGGAGCGACAGACGCGGGCTGTCGACGCTCTCGAGATCTTGCGGCACGTCGACCGCAAGCTGCGTCGCTGACAAGCGCACAGTCATCGCGTACGCGACGCCGCGTGCGTCTCTCCCCAGCTCCGTGATGCTATGTCGTCTCGTGACGCGCTGACTCCCGCCGCTGCTCTCTGATCGTGACAACACTGGCGGCGACGACCGAGTCGTGGGTAGTTCCGACGCTGTTGGGACTGCAAAGAAGTCGGCGAGCCCGGCTGTCGCCTCTGGGATCAGCACACCTGTCGCTTTCGAGAGGTTCAGTTCTAACGCACACGTCAGCTGTGTCGGGTCCCACGAGTACGACGCCTGTGTCGGGTGCGTGCACACGAGGAGCACGCCTGGTGACTCGCTGGATACCACGAGCGGCTCGCTATTGCGCCTGTCACCTGTCGTCTCGCCAGTCGTGCGGTCGTCCAGCGCGCGCACAACGAACGATGCGACGCCGACTGTGACACTCGGGTCCGCATCCCGCAGGAAGTTGAGCGAGACGCTAAAGTCGCTTGCAAGGATCTCGCTCATAGCCGACGCGTCTGGACGCCCAACTCCACTCAGTGCCGCACGCGCGACGTGGTCGGGGTCACCACTGGAGTGAACGCTCGAGTCGTCCTCGTACAGTACGCACTGGAGGCGCTTCATCGAGAACCCGAGCTCCATCGTCACTGCCTCTAGATCCGTGCGGGAGTACGAGTACGAGACGTTCGGTCGTCCTGTGGCGGAGCTGTCGACGTCGTGTGTGTCGGCTAGCGACCGAGACGCGACCTGGAGCTGCTCAGCGCCAAAGTTCTCTGTGAGCACGCCGACAAACTGGACGTAGTGGCGTCGCTGGAGCAGCAGCTCGAGCTCTGCCATCGCGACTCGGATCGAGAAACGTGGCAGGAACGGACCGTCACCGACGCGCACATCAGCCGACGTCAGGTCCTCTACGTCGACGACCAAGTCCATAGGACGCGCGACAAGACTCTCGTAAGCCACGGACGAAGTCGACGACACTGGCGCCTCGGAGACGTAGATAATGTTCACGCGCTTGAGCGAGATCTGCTTGTAGTCGAGTCGGAAAGACGTGCAGTCGCTCCGACACACGACACTCGACGCGAGCGCTTCGCCTGGAGCAACGACACGTCGTCGTGTCGCGAGGGCGTCGTTCGTGCCAACGTAGTGCACTGCGCTGGTCGGGAAGTGGCGCAGACTCAGCAGCTCCGCAGTGATCCGGACGTGGTTCGGGTCCGCCATCCGCACTGGGAGCAACACTGTCGGCTTCTCGAACGCCACTTGGAGCACGACACTCGCTTCGGTTTGGCTGAGCAGCAGCTGCGTCGCGTTAAAGAGCGTGTGGCTCACCATGGTGCCCAAGATGCCTTCAAAGAGGTAGTCCGAGAGCTCGAGCACTTGCTGGTGGTAGTACACCATGCGCACGGGCTGGAACTGCAGCGACAGCACGCTCTTCTCGCTCGTCGACGGGTCGAACGCGTACGAGAATGCCAGCAGCGCTGTTGCAGCAGACGACGACGACAGCGATGACAGCGACGACGACTCGTCGAGACCGACAAGCGGAGAGTACACGGGGTGCTTCGCCATGCTCAGATCTGTCGCGATGAAGTTGCCCACGTGCCCTCGCCACGCGTATGACGCATCGTGGCTTGACGAGTACTCGACCGACGCGTCCTTCATCGCGAGCTGCACGAGTTGCCGGTTCATGTCGTCCTTGTTGAACGTCACGCTGAACTGCACCAACGACGCTCTCGCTAGGATCGACGGGACCTGCGACACTGTCGCATTCGACGCTGGTACTGGCGTGACAGCAACATGAAGCGGTTCGACAGGTGCTGTCCCGCCACTCGTCTGTCCGACAGTAGTCGCCTCGTTGGCGACGAGCGGTCCACTCGCGTCGAACGCGTCGCTGTCGATGCGGTGGTGCTGGAGCGCCACGACATACGACGTCGTGAGCCGGTACAGCAACGACATGGACGACGGGTTCCACTGGATGTCCAGCACGTTGACCTTCATGTCGACGACCATGAACGTCGCCTCTCTCTCCCTGTCGACAACGCCGTGCGACGGCGGGTACATCGTCACGTCGATCGCCACGAGGTGCGTCGTCGCGTCAGTTGTCGCGCCTGTCGCCATGAGCTGTCGGAAACACGACGACGGGTCGTAGAGCATGTCCTCCATCAACAGCGACTGCAGCCGCGCGTGGAGCACGTACTGCGACGCGAAGACCGCAGCGTCGAACGACGTCTGCGTGACGCGCAGACGGAACGCGTCCCGTGTCGCCGACTCGCGCAGGTTCAGCACAATCTCACCTAGCGACACTTGCACGTGCAAGTGGTACTTATCCGCACTCGCTGTCGTTGACGCACTCGCGGCTTCGCTTGGTGCGTGCGACAGCGCGGTCGCGGGCGACGCGGTGGCTGTCGTTTCCAGCACCAGCTGCTGTCGTCGGTGGCGTCCCGCGAGCGTCATCTGCGCCAGTATAGACGAGTGAATGCGAGCGAGCGCAATGAGCTGGCCCTCAGCGAGCGACACGGCGATCTGTGGGATCGTCGCGTGCACAGATGTCGTCGGGTGCGTAAGAGCAGCAGCTGCGCTTTCCTTGGACGGCCGGATTGTGAGCGTCGGCGTGAGCGTCTCGACGCCAAACGCCAGGTTCAGCTGCTCCACAAGCGTCGCAAACCGCTGGAAGTCGGCGTCTGCGACCCAGTCCACGTCGTGCAGCCGGCCGAGCAAGAGCTGGACTTTCGTAATGTCGAGTCGCCAGCAGAGTGTCGCAGGCGTCGCGTCGCTGTGCGCGACAGGCTGCTCGTGTCCTGGGTCGCTCGTGAACGAGAACTGGCCGAGATCCACGACCACAACGCTCGCGTGGGCGTCGTTTACGTCTTCTGGGACGACAAACACTGGTGCGCGCATGTCGATCGCCACGTCGTAGCGCATTGTCGGACGGGTACTCTGGAGTGTCGTCGCCAGCAGCTCGTCCTCTTGGTCCGAGAAGATCCAGTCTGCGACTGACGACGTCGCGAAGCTCCACACGCGATCGAGCTGTTGTTCTGGGAGCAGGCTCGCAAAGAAGTCCTGGACGCGCAGCACAAACGATGGGTCCACCATCACGCGGATCGGCACGGCCGACACGCGGAGCTTGAGCGTCGACTGCGTGCGGCTAGCGCTGTCGCTGTCGTTTCGCAGGCTCGCGTCGAAGCTCACGCACGGCAGCTTGGGGTTCACGACCTTCGCGGCCGACGACAGCGAGCAGAACGTGCGGAACGCGCTGTCGGCCGCCGCACTGGCGTTCACGACCTCGAACCGCTGCAGGCGGAACCGCGCGTCCCACTCGTCCGACGGCTGCACGTTGAGCGCAAGCGAGCCGTCTGCGCTCGCAACAAAGAACGGCGTGCGCTGGCCGGCTTGGAAGAGTGCGAGCGAGCCGCCTTTGAGCTGCAGCTTGACCGACACGAGGTTGCACCCTGGCGGCACACTCGGCGTCTCTGCTTTCGTCGCGACGTCGTCGTACGCCTGCTTCAGGTCCGCACGGCCTTGGGCCGTGAGCATGTCCGCAAACTCGTCCGTTGACGACATTGACGACGACAACTCCGACGACGGTGACGACAGTGTCGCAGTCGCTGTCGTTTTCGCGCCACTGAAGAAGTAGTCGTACCAGGACCCCCCAGTCGCTCCGCCTGTCGCCCCAGCGTGGCTCCCTGTCGTCGCTGCACTGTGTTCCCGTCGCTTCTTCTCCCGCTCAGCCGCTTCTTCTTCTTCTTTGTCTTCAGCTGCGTCACGCACTGCCATGACGACGTCGACTGGATACGTCATCTCGAATGCGTCCAGGCCCTCAGCCAACACTGTCGTCTGTGCGTTGCGTTTGTGGAGATGGGCACGGAACGCTGTCACGTACGCCCGTCGCTCGGCGCCTGCACGCGCGACTGTCGACCACCGCAAACGCTGCGACGTTCGCTTGCCGACAGCCACTGTGTCGCTTGTCGCACGCGCCGCTCGTTGGGCTGCAAGCACGAGACGTGTCGCATAGTCCCACCACTCGCGCGGCCGCTCACACGCGCTGTGGAACGGCCGACAGCGGCCGTAGCGGAAGTGCGTCTCGATCGCCCGTCGTCCGTCGAACGCTTGGTGCACAAACCACATGTCTTCGTACTGCGAGCGTGCGAGACCGAGTGCGACGCCTTGGAGCGTCGCTTGGGCCGTGAACTTGGCGACACGGGCGTAGTCCTGACTCTCGTTCTTTGTCAGTTGCACAGCGACAGAACACGGCCGCAAGAGCCACTCGTGACGGTCGCGGCTGCTTGGGGTCGCTGGCGTCGCCATGTCGCGGACCATGGCCGCCATCTGTTGCTCAATGTCGGGTGCGTGTTGGAGTGGCGGCTGGTGTGGACCGCCTAAGCGGTCCCAGTACACGCCCAACTGTGTGACAGCCACGGCTTTGTGCACAAACGCAGTCGCTTTCTGCTGGTTCGTGGCTGTGCGGTCCAGGAACACGTCGCGGCCTTCTGCGTCGGTCGTGTGGAACGCAAAGCTCTGGACCATCACTCCGCACGCGAACGGCGCTGCTGGGTTCGACACACTGTCTTCGTACCGGACGTGCACGTCCCGTAACGTCACCTACCGTACGCATTAATTAATCCACACTCATTAATCCAGTCACGTAGTTCATCCATAAAAAGTACATGTGTGTCATCCATACCTGTAGGTTGTCGACAATCCGTTCTGTAAGCCGCGAGAGGAACGTGCTCTCGTCCACACGCGTCCTGTCGCTGTGGCTGTCGCCATTCCGGGCCGCGGCGAAGCGGTCGTGGCGGCGCCGGAGCTCCTGGCGCTCAACAGCGCTCGCTTTCGCTTGACGGAGCTCTGCGCGCGTTGGCAGCTGCGCGTTCGGCGCGACAAGCGCGTGGACGCCTTCGAGCGTGACGCGCACACTGGCGCTGCCGAGCTGGTTCCACGGCACAACGACGTGGATGCGACGGACGCTGCCGCGCACGATAGTCACGGGGAGCTCGAGCTCAGCGAACGCGTGCGGCTTGAGCGACAGGTTCTGCAGCACGAGCTCGCCGCTCCAGAGCCCAAGCTGGAGCGAGTCGCTATTGAGCCCGTCGACGTATTTGCCGAGCTGGGCCTCGAGGATCTGAGAAGAGAGAGAGAGAACAATGGACGAGTGGTCAGTCGCTGGACGAGGAGCTGCCTCTGTGCTGGTCGCTTTAGCGAGGGGAATGAGGAGAAGGAGGGGCGGCACACGCATGCGCGTACCGAGGAGATGATGGCTTTTGCCATGACGGCAGCCGACTGAAGGAGGCGACGCCGACGACGACGGGCTTCACTCGCTGTGTGCGAGTCTCAGCGACACCTTGAATGGGATTATGCGACTGCTAAGAGGATTTAGTTCCTGGTTTTTGTCACGCTAGGATCTTCTAGGCGAGCAGAGAGGCTCATGAGTCAAAAGCTCCGAAGAGGCTGCCAAGGCCCATTTGGACGCTGTCGTGTGTCGGAGCGTGACGACACAGCTCAAGACAGACATCAGTAATGACAACACGGACGAGTAGTAAGAAATGCTAGTGTTTTGCGAGTTGGAGGATGGAGACTCGGTATGGCGACGTGAGGGACGCGCGCTGCTTGAGCGCGAGCGCAAAGTCCTTGAACGACAGGTGGTGGCCGACGATCTGCTGCATCCAGTCCCGGAGGC
>JAASFJ010000492.1:0-21185 GCA_023333755.1 Globisporangium uncinulatum
AGCACTTGGTGAAGGAGACGTTCCGGTCGATGCCGCACTCGACTCGCTTCGCACTCATCAAGCAGGCACATGCAAACCAGTCGAGCCGGTCAGAAAATGTCGACCGCTGCATCTCAATCAGCTTGAGTGTGGGAGCCGAGTGAGCACCTCAGGTCGAGCTTTGAAGTGCAGTCTTGAGTTGCTGCTGAACAAACGTGAACCAGCGAGTATGTACACGAAAGAACTCCATGCAGAGCAAAATGTCCGACTCGAATTCGTTTTCGCGCCGTTTCACCAGTCGGCATGGTATCAGACTCATTTTACAGCACTGACGTCATGGAGTTCACGCGCATGAGAACTCGCGACCCACGAGTCGTGAGTTGCCTCTCAAGTCCCAACACTCGCCCACCCGCCGCGAATGTTTACCAAATGCGACTCCACAGCGCTCGTTCTCCTCGAGAGACCGTTCGTTGTATGAGTATCTTTCTGACCCAAGCAAGAATCACGCAGATAACAGGCTCGTCGACTCCGGTTGACTTGGATGAACCCATAGCTCCTTCTCGCGCACGATTCTGTAAAGTCCGAGAGGAACACCAAGACTGCTTGCAGGAGGAATGCGGCACAAGCGGCTCAATAGATTAATTTCAGTCGATGGAGTTTGGTATCAAAGTTGCTGACTCGGAGTTCGGTACTGTACGCTTCGAATTGAAACGATAGAAACGGTTTAACGGTGGTGACTATTTTTGCACCCGTTTCTATCCATAAGGGGGTAGGCGAGCCGAAAATTTCAGACAACTGGTTTGAGACTACCCGGGTGTCACTGAAAAATGGGCGGTTTTCGCGCAGAGTCAGGACGTACGATCCAGTAAGCCTTGAATTTGTATGGGTCTCCCGCCCCGTCGTTTTCAATTCGTGTGTCAGCGCGACCCATGTATCTACGAGTTTGTATGCAAAAGCGTCCAACTTGTTTTCATGTGCCCAATCAGAGACAGAACGCACCTGTCACACAGGTGCACAGCGTTGACTTCCCGGTCGCCCTTCGCGTTCCGCCGCAACTCCTCGGCCGATAATCGCTCCATTCGCGCTCTTCTCGTTGTTGTGCGCGCGCTTGCTTGGTGCGTCTGGACCTCTCCAGGACCGATCCGACCGCCTCCATCGCCTCGACCGCGACTGCGGCCATGCTGCGCAATGTGCTCGTGATGGCGTCCAGCGGCATCGTGCTCTTCTCGCGCGAGTTTGTCAACGGTGTCGCCCAGGTGCGGACTAGTGGCGGTGTTTATTTGCTTCATGTCGTCCGTGTGCAGGAGTCCGTTCGGTCGGTTGGTCGTCCCCTCTCGCTGACGCAATTGGATGTTTGGTGTGCTACGTTGGCCGTGTGGCGGGTGTATCGTGGCGACTGGGGCGTGTGGACGGTCAATTGGCTGCAGCCGCGACTCGTTGGGTCGCTCGTGACTGCGATGCTCGAGTTCTCGACCAAGACGACAGGCGCGCCAGTGTCCCACCTCGAGCTCTCGAACGGTGCGGTGCGTATGACGTAAGAATTGTCTCTCTCTCGAGTGCTAACAAACCCTCTCAATCTGCTCCCACACAGTGTCCGTCACTGTCGCCATGAACGACACGCACAAAGTCTTCTGCGCCATGTTCCACGACGCGAGTCTCCGTCCCGGCTTCTCCGCGTTCCTAGCACGGGAGATCCTCGATGCGTTCGTACTCGACTACGGAGCAGAGCTCGGCCAAGTCGGCCACAACCTGCGCGACTTTCACCCCTTTAGCTACCGGATCCCAAGCGTCATTCGGGACGCGATCAAGCCGATCCTGCGCAAGCGTAAGTGGCGTCAGGCTTGGGCTCTTATGAGTGTGTAATAGGTAGACTGAAAGGGTGACGTGAGCGTACGTGGGCTCACAGAATCGACGGTATTTGGCTCTGGGCTCACAGTGCAACAGCAGCGCGGCATTCTAAAGGCGATTTACGTGACGGACGACGCGGTCACGTACGCAACAGTGGACGTCGACCAGATTGGCGTGCTTGCGAACCTCCAGTCGCTCGTGAACAGCTCCAACGACGCCAGTGCGTGCACGTCTCTCGTCTCTCGTCTCTCCTACTGGACCGACACCTACAGTGTAGTGGGATGGATAGCTAACGAGTCTCTCTCACTCTCTTCCGTCTTTCGACAGTGTCGTACTCAGGCGTGAACGTGAACTCGCTCACGATCCAGAGCAGCCGGAACACGTGCATCCAAGTGAGCGTCGTGCAGCCGAGCGAGACGCTCATTGTGATGTACAAGAAAGGCCCGTACTCGGCCAAGAACATTGTCGCGATCAAGGAGTGTCTCGGGATGCTCCGGAACGGTACGATGCCGGCTGTCGGCCTCTGTTGCGTCGTGACTTGGTGTGAGTAGTTGCGTCAAAGCTGACCGCGTGCCTCTTCTGTGTGCCAGTCTGCGCGCTCTTACGGGGTCTCCGCCAAGCTGTCCGATGACACGAGAGGGTGGGAAACGTCTCAGAGCACACTCAGCTTCTACACTACAAGCGGTGCTCCCACACGAGAGTCCGTGGGAAACGAGAGCCGGAGCGCTCGAGGCTTTAGCACTTCGTGCGGTCGGACAGGCCAGTCCCACTGTACCACTACGAGAACCGAACCCCGACAGCGTCGACAGGAAGAGACCAGAAGACATCAGCGCTGGTGTGCTTCAGTCCGCGTCGGCAGCCATAAGTTTCGGGTACGAGTGTAGTAGGCGTTGGGGTGGTGGAGAAACCCGCCCTAGTCTTGCAGTTCCCAGCCACACACAGCGTGCACAAGTCCCAAGGACGTGAGCTTGTGGCCCAAGAGAAATACCTGCAGGACGGGCAGTTTCCAGGCCCCAAGTCACTACTACTCCTGTGGGACTCCTGCTGGCGTCTACTGTGGTATATGAGCTTCAGCGTATGGGGAAGTAGCTGGTGGCTGAAACAGCGTACAGTATTGCGATACGCCCGCTCAGCTGCAAAGTCAACGATAAAGCCGATCGCATCCTGGACCAGAGAGGCGGCTCGGCGCTCGACGGCGACGTCGTACCCTGCAGCTCAGGCGACTGTGCAGTGGCCGTAGCTCGGCAGCCAGAGACCGACGGTGTCGCCCTCTGTGCTGAGTCTCACACTCGCACACACGACCATGTTGTTCGATCCCGGACCCCAGCCGCCCAGTGATCCATTTTGTTGCACTCGAATGTCATTCAAGCGAGTCGTCGCCGTCCGGACGGTCCAGGAGGTTCGGTTCCATCGTGGAGTGAGGAAGGTGTCCTTTTGAGGTACTCGACCTACAAGTGCAGACCGTTTCCAGCAGTCCGACAACAACTTCTCAGCGTCAAGCTTAGACTCAAGAGCCTGAACCATCCTCCTCCCATCTTCGACCGTGGGGTCGTAGACGATCGTGCCACGTCCAATGTAGCTGAAGTAGTTCTGTCGCAGCCACCGTGCGATCTCAGCCGACACGCGAATGCCGTTGACTGGGAGAAACCCGCGGCTCCGGATGAGGCGCTTCTCGTTCAGGAACAGCAGCTTCTTAAAGTTGTTGTCCTCTGCACCTTACGTTAACGCGTCACTCGAGCAGCCTTCAGTACGATGAGTGTACAGGTACTCTAGCACACAACAGGCAGGTGGCCGTGCTGAGCAGGACCGTCCATTGCGCTGTCTGTGCAGCCTCCACTCCGGTTGTAATGCAGCCACTTGACCACCTCAACATAGCCGTTGCCCGATGCGTTGTCCATACCCGTCGCTGTGCACCCTTCGAGCCGATTCGTGTGCAGCCACTGCACGACACGGAGGTGTCCATTTGCAGCGGCGTCGTCCATCGCGTCGGTCGTGCACGCGGCCGCAGGGTGGTTGTCATGGAGCCACTGTACGAGGCGCAGATGCCCAGCTGCAGCTGCCTTGTTGATCACACCGCTCGCGTGGCGCTTGAACAGCGGCGAGTGCGTCAGCCACGTGACCATTTCCAGGTTCCAGGCTGTCGTGGTCCGCGCCGCATTCAACCCAGCTGGTGTAGTTCTGGTCGAGCGAGTGGACGTGGTCAGCAAGGAACTTGGCAATATCAAACTGACTGGCCAAGATCGCATGAGTCAACGCGTGATCATCGAAGTGATGAGTGTACGCGTCAAAGCGGTCGTCTGTTTGCTGTTGTAGCTCCTCGTACAGCCACTGCGTGGTCTCGAGATGTCCCTGCTCGCTGCCTTGCTCACCAGCCGTCCAATGTCATTCTCTGGGTCTTGATGTACGAAAAGACCCACTCGAGCACACTCCGATGACCTCCTCCCACCGCCATGAGTGGGATGTAGATGATCGGTTGCACGGCAGGATACCACTCGAAGAGCCACTGCAAGATGCGCAGGTTGCCGCACCTGGCTGCCGTCGCCATCGCATTCATCGCGACGACGAGCGGACAACACTCGCAACAGATCCAGGGCACGGAGTCCAGGTCGCCATTGCTTGCCGCTGCGACACGAGCCTTGGAAGCAAGATACGCAGCATCCGAACGCTGCGTCCTCACTTGCACATGCTTTCAATGTCCCAACGAGCAGGCGTCGCGCCATACAGGAACGCGCTCACGAGGCTCTTCACGTACAGTGGCAAACCGCTGGCTCGATCACGAAATATGACTGCGACGCTCGTGAGAAGCGGGAGATCTCATCGCTCCGCCTTCCGCCTCTTGCTCGCTCGAGTCGCCGCCATGTCAGTCGTGACGAGGTCTTTTGGTTGTCAAGCAATTGCCAAATGTTAGAATGTACTTGCTTTAACTACAAAGCAAGTCGAACGTGGGCGAATCAGTGTGAAAGTATCGCCTGCGTTAAGTACGATACCGTTGTACCACGCATGTGCCACTCGTTCTTCAACCAACGTGCACCGCCGTCATCTTTTCACTTCCGATTCGTCGCCCGCCACCCCGTCCTTCCCGAAGAGGTCACTTCCCGCCACCTCACTTCCCGACTTCTTCCCAAAACCAACGACCGCCATGGCTGCCACGACCGCCGCTCAAGTGTTTGCGCTCATGGCGCAGGCCGTCGACGAGGTCGGCCCCACGCTCGTGCCCAAAGTCAAGGGCGTGATCAAGTTCGACGTCACTGGCGCTGGGCTGTGGCTCGTCGACCTCAAGAACGGCAGCGGCAAAGTCGCGTCTGCCTCCGCCGCTGACAAGGCGGACATTGTCATCACGGTGCGCTTCTCTCTCTCTTCCCCCTCACTCAAAAGGCAATGGGTGCACGACTGACGTGTGTGTGAGTGTGTGTGGACGGAATGACTCAGCTCTCGGAAGCCAACTTCCTCGCCCTCATTGAGAACAAGCTCAACCCGCAGCAGGCGTTCATGAAAGGCCTGATCAAGATCAAGGGCAACATGGGCCTCGCCATGAAGCTCAACGTGGTCGTCGCAGCCACGCGCAACTTCATCAAGAAGAACGGCGCCACTGCGGCTCCAAAGGCTGCAGCGCCAGCGGCTCCAAAGGCAGCGGCGCCAACGGCTCTCAAGTCGGCCGAGCTCTTCCGTCTCATTGGCGCTGCAGTGGCAGCTGACGGTCCAGCGCTCGCAAAGAAAGTGAACGGCGTGATCCAGTTTGTGATTACGCCCGGCGGTGCGTGGCACTTGGACCTCAAGAGCGCAAGCCCAGCGGTGAGTGCGGGCGAGAAGAAGGCGGACGTGACGATCACAGTCAGCGACGATGACTTTGTGGCCATCGCGACTGGCAAGCTGAACCCACAGCAGGCGTTCATGAAGGGCAAGCTCAAGCTGAAGGGCAACATGGCGCTCGCAATGAAGCTCCCAGTCGTGTTCAACGCCATCAAGCCAGCCGCCAAGCTGTAAGTCAGTCAGTTCCATTACCAGACACCCACTCAAAGGAGCTCTCTGCTAGTGTGACATTCTGGTCGGTACTCGCGTGTCGTAACCTCCGAAATGCAATCAATCACGTTGGACAAGATGAAGCGAATGCAAGCCTGACTCTCTCTTTTTATATGCGCTGTTGCGATCCTTTAAGCTAATACAACGTAACGCCACGGCCGGCCAATGTGCCTATGCGTCCAGCCGCCGACTGCGAAGGAGACCTGCGTCGCCTCCACCAACACGCTCGTCCAGCGTGACAGAGGAGACGGAGGCGAACGAAAGTTGCTTTCCTCCTCCTCCCTAGTTCTGCTTGGACTTAGGCGCCTTCTTGGTCTTCACAGTCGCCCAGCCGTCGTCCGCGTCCTGCTTGGCCGCGAGCACCGCCGCTGCCGCTGCCGCCTTCTTCTTCTCCGCATGGGCCTCTGGCTCGCTCGTCGCCACAGACGCAGTCTTTGCTTTGAGGTTCGCGTTCTTCTTCTTGAGCTTACGCTTCAGTTTCTTCTTCTCCGCACGCGCAGCCTCTTCGTCCTCCGTGTCCGGGTCGTTCTGCATACAAAATGAGATACAGTCAGTCGACTGCCTCTCAATTCCATACGCCTATGCCAATCTATTCAAGCGCAGCCACACACACGCGAGACGCACCGTGACAAAGTCGTCGAGGTTAATGTTCGAGGCGGGCTCGGCCTGCTTGGCTGCGGGGGCCACCTGGTCAGCATCCACCGCCTTCTTCTTGGGCGCTTTCGACTTCTTCTTCTTCTTTGTCGCCGACGCAGCGTCCGCTCCGCTGCTCTTGCTAGCGCCGCCACTGAACACCTTTACGGCCGAGAAGCCGACAGCCGCGGCCACGAGTGCGCCGCCGACTGCGAGGCCCGACGCGGGCGTCTGTTCGATGAAGTTGAGCAGCACGTCGGCCATGTTTTCTTCCTGTGTATGGGCGTGTGTGAGGGTGGGGCTTCTGCGGGCGCTGACCGGAGGAGCGGAGCTGCTGCAGAGTGTGCGTGGGGGTGAAAGCCTGAATGACGCGAGAGGTCGAAAGTGGGGAGCAGGATACTGGAGCACGTAAGTACCGTCACGAACGCGACGCAAACAACGGATTTGTCGTTGCCACGTGGATTCGACAAATTGCGGTTTCGTTGGCTTGAGTGAATAGAATCGCAGATAAGCGGATCAGAGCAATACATCGCACTTATTCGAGGGGAAACAGTAAGCAAAGTACCTCTTCACACAAAGTTCCAAGCTGCCATTGAAATGTTCAGCATGAATGAAATTGGCGATCGTGCCGTGAGCACTCGTTCCGATCGCACTTTGTCGCTTTGTGCATTGGGGAGTGCACTGAACGCAGCTCGGAGAGGACTCAGTGCGGGATTGTCAACGATGACAAACTGAAAATTCATACTGGTACGGCTTCTTGCACTTCGGATCTCGGAAAATCAAGATCCAAGACTTTTGTTCATGGTACACGACGTTCTCTGCAATTGCTGGAGCGGGCGAAGGACTGTACCGGAGTGTTGCCCGCCACTGGATGGAGCGCTGAGGCTGCTGCGCTGTTCAGTGGTGCGTCCATGGTCAGCGGTTCTCGCGCTTCTTTTTGCGCCTTCGCACACGGTGCGGTGCTTGTGGAACTGGGCAACACACGTTTGTTCTCAGGTGACAAAGTTCACCAACGGAAACCAGAGTCCACGAAACACGGGTTGAAAAACAGGAGAAGTCGCAAAGTGTTTCGAATGTTTTATCAACTGTCACATTGCTCTCGTATCTTGCTCAGAGAAGTACTCGGTACTCAGTACGAGTACGACTGAATAACTGTCGGAAGCAGTCGAAAACATCAAGAAACAACGACACCTGACTTTGGACAAAGCACGACATTTCAAACAACAAAAGTCCGAGCGAGTCCGAAGCGACCAAGGACCGAGTCGAGTTGCTCTCAAGCGGGACACGTCCTCTCGAGAAGGCCGTTGACCGTCTCGGACCGCTCCTCCAGCCATGACACCGCCACAAACGAACGCAAACACCAGGACGCAGTCACGCCGGACACACACCACTTCCACCCACCACCCGCTGAAGACAACCACGCGCGTGACTCGGGCGTCTATCTCCAGGACGCGCTCGCTCCACATCGAGAGGTCGACTATCTCTCCGTCGCAGCCCGATTCGTCTCTCGCCACTCGCTCGTCCGCTTCGGTGCACTTCACACCCCCGTCGACTTCTGCACGCTAGGAGCGGTCGTTGAAGCAATAACCACAGCTTGAGAACAAGCGTGTGCTGACTAGGTCCACGAGCTCCGCGCTGTGTGTGAAGGCTGAAGAAGAAGAGCGAGCGCCGCTGACCATGGATGCCCCACTGAACAACGCAGCAGCCCCAGTGCTTCAGCCAGTGGCAGACAACCTTCCAGCACGGCCCACACCTACTTCAGCGATTGCAGAGAACGACGTGCTCGACGATGCGAACCGGGTCGGCGCGATAGTGGAGCTGCGCCATTACGACAGGGGGAACTACCAAGGGACCGTGACGACTGCCGAACACGCGCAAGCGATAGTGCGCGAGGATTGCATCCGCGCGAGAACGTATCCATCTCCAGACAGCCTAGTTGGCGCTCCGCCCTGGTTCGTCGCATGGATGCACCACTTCCACCGGCAATTCGATACCATCTATCAGGGACTCGATACTATGAAGAAGCAACTCCGCGCCAGGGGCAAGGCCCTTGATGCCGTCAACCGCCAACTCGATATCTTCCACTACCGACTCAATACCCTCAACCAGCGATTCGATACCTTCGGCCAGGGACTCGACGTTCTCTCCCAGCGACTCGAAGGTTTGGAACGCCGCAGACGTGAACAACACGAGGAGACCGTTCACCATTTGACCGATATCGACAACAACATGCGCGTGGAGAGGAGCGGGCGAATCATTGAGGCATCTGGCGACGACGACAGGCTGTTGGCTAGACAGCTCGCTCGCTACACCCGCATCACCCGACAGAACGGCCCAGGCATTCCAGGATACCACAGCCAAACTGCTCACGTTCCTGTCGTCGCAGTCGGAGACGAGATCCCGTTCCCGCCCACACTGAACGATCTGAACCACATGACCAAAGACGAGATCAAGCAGCTCGCTGTGCTAATGAGCAAGGACTTTGGGATCCGCGCGAGAGACAAGTCCCGATGTGGCGCCGCATATTTCGGTACTTTATGATCTAATGCGTGTTGGCGGTCGTGTCATCCCATTCGCATTGCAGTGTGGCTTCGTGCAAGTGAGCGAGCATGAGTTTGAGACGCTCAACACGGTCCGTTCGTTCATATCGTTTCGTTCGCCGTACTACTAGTACATTCTACAGTATGTCGTCAATCAAGGCAACGCACATGAAGCGCGGATGGTGGCCTCGCTGACCACGTCCCAGCGTGAGCGCCTTGAAAGCTCAAGATGTCCTGTCATACTGAACTTGGCCTCGTCCGCTGATCAACCTCGTGATGACGATCACGAAAGTGTGCGATCCGCGCACTGTGAGCGGGAGCGGCCGGTCCGTGCGGATCCTCGCGGCCACGCACATCCCACCACGGAGCGAGTCGAACATGGTCGAGCGGTATTATTCGAGTGCTGCAGGGCGCCCGTGAGCTTATGCGGGGTCAGATCGCCACAGTTCATCCTGTCGTCATGAGGGAGGAGTCGATGCCGCTCTACGATGAGACGACGCACTCGTCAGACATGCTGCTTACAGCTGACGAGCCAGTGCCTCGTGTGGATCAAGGCGTCCAAGAACCAGAACACGTCCTCTGCCAACGTGTGCGTGAAGATCAACGCTTCGAGGGGTTGTCTGTGTTCAAGAGGGCCTCCCCGACGTTGTCGTACGCGCCACAGACCTCAGCACGTTCCATGGCGTCACGTTCCCACCACCCACAGGCAGCGGAGCTGCTTCCTTCAGACCCCCTACCCAAACACACCACTAACCCAACGACTCACTCACGCACACCCACGCCGCCATCCATCTCTTCACAATGGCCGCACGTCCACCGCCACGGACGCGAACACTGTGAGCGCAAACGCGCACTCGACTGGTTCGAACGTCGACGGCAGCACAACATACCAGCCGGCGGGGAAGTGCGCGCCGCCCTTGTTCGCCACGACGCCGCACGGGTTCCCACTGGTGTACACGCCGCCTTCGGACGACGCCCCCTGGAACGCTGTCGTGGGGTTCGACGACAGCAAGAGACTCCCATCCGCCGAGCTCTCAAAGACCGACACGTTGATCGCTGGTGCTGGTGTGGCTGCAGCCGCACTTCGTGGGACCTGGAGACGCACGAACAGCTCACAGTCGCGCGACACACGCACGAGGTACTTGGGGTTGAACGTGTAGCAGCCGTAGTTGGAGCAGCCGGCCGCAGACCCGGTCGCGAGCTCCCATGCGCCGTGGAGCGTCGTCGCTTCCATCCCAAAGCCCTCGGGCGGCACGTCGCGACAGGTGAGCGACACTACGTGCGGCGGTTCGCTCACGACTCGGAGCGTGAACGCAGCGTGGACTCCGGCTTCGAACGTCGACGGGACCAGCACGACGTCACGCAAACCAACGAGGTCATCGCCTGCGATCTCGACGACGCAGAACCCAGGACGGTACTCTCCAGAGCTCAGCACCGTTGGTCGACTCGGTGTTGACGCTGACGACGCACCAGGAACGCCACAGACGCGCTCTGACGTGTGCAACGCGGCTCGAAGGTTCACGGGCGCACTCACCTGAGCAGCGTCGGTGTTCAAGAGCGACGCTTCTTCCAGGAACACGAACAGTCGAGAGCAGCGCTCGGTGTCTGTGAGCTGAAGATGGTACTGCGGGTTCGTCATGAAGGTCGAGAAGAACGGCCGACCGCCAGCCGTGTGCTCGCTCCACTCGCCGTGGACCACAACGCTACTCGCAGCGTCGCTAACGAGCTGCGGGAGCGCACGGAACGAGAACCGCGACGTCGCAAAGACGGAGATTGTAAAGTCGAGCGGCGCGAACTTCTCGTACTGCGAGGCCACGAGTGTCTGCAGGCAACAAACAATGTGTGAGCGAAACGCAGACGATGCCCATCCTGCCGTGCTTCTCAACACATCAACGACAAGAGTACGCACGAACGACGGCCGTGGGGTGGCCGACAGGTCTACGTCGAGACTGACGAGCGTGTGCGGGTTGTTGCTGTACGCGCCTCGCCAGAGCGCGTTCTGGCTGAAGAAGACGCGCTTCCCTCTGCTGTCAGGGCCGTCGCCGCCTTCGTACACGTGCAGCGTCAGGAACTGTTGGGTCGCTTGGTCGGCGTCCCGCTCCACGACGCGCACGTGGCGCGACAGCAGCACCCACACGGTCGCCGACGTCGACGTCGGAATGGTAGAGCCGCCGCCGTTGCTGTTGAGCGTTGGAGCGTCGAACGCGAGCGCGTACTGCGGGTTGAAGCCCAGCGTGAGTGCGTCGTTTGCGGGTCCGAGCTCGAGTGGCCAGTGCTCGTGGCACACGTCACGGTACGGGAACAGCGCCGGGTTCCAGTTCAGGTAGATGCTTTCAAAGTATCGCTTGACCGACGCCAGGTCGATCCAGAAGAGCCCGTCGTCCTCTTCCGTCGGTGTGTCGCTGGCACTGTCGTTGTCGCTGACGCTGTCGTCTGCACTGACCGTCCGGCTGGTGCTGTCGCCGACACGCGACGGGTAGAACTGGCGCTGGTACGCACGGAGTTCGTCGCCGACAGGACCGTCCCAGACTGCCGTGTCCAAGCGCGAGAATGGGCCGCGCCAGCTCATCTTGCGCCACGGATTCTTGAGCTGCAGCAGCCGCTGCGTCTCGTCGTCCGACCGCTGGACTTCGTACACGTTCAGCACCGCGTAGACGTGCATGGGGACGAGCCCAACGCGTCGTGCGTCGTCGCGGTCAAGGTCGCCAGTCGACATGGTGATGATGCAGTCGCCAAAGTGGAACGCGCTCTGGAGCTGCGTCCACAGTCGGTCTTCTCGCCGTTCACTCGCATTCAAGTCGGCAGTCGCGACTCGCTCAGGGATCCAGCCGGTGAGGGCGAAGAGGTCGATGCCCGAGTTCCCCCCGGGAAAGTCGTAGCCGCCGTTGAGTTTCAGGTACGCTTTCTCAATCAAGCTCACCCAGAGCTCGTTCGCTTGCGTCGTACAGGATGCGAGGAGCTGTGGTATCGCGCCTGCGGACACTGGGAGCCGGTCGTCGATCACGACTTTACGTGGGACGCCGTTCGCCCAGAGCTTGACGACGTACTTGCCGCTTGGACTCACGCGCGGCCGTTTCGAGACGGCGTCGATCGGTCGGAGGAGACTCGAGATGAGCGGCTTGTGGAAGCGCTGCTCGTACGCAGCCGCGATACAGAGCGACGCGACGAACGAACAGTCAGTCACAACGTCCTGTTTAATGTGTTGCGGCGAGAGCGACGCGAGCACGACCGGCGCGTGGCCGCAGAGAGGCGCGAACTCGTGCGGCCGGAGCCACCGTGCGCCTTTGCGGCGCTGCTTGGCAGAGAGCGGGACGTCGCCGTCCGGGTCGACAAACAGCGGTAGCGAGGTGTGGTTGTCGTTGTCGTTGTTGTCGTCGAAGCGTTCGTGTGCGTCCAGGTCGTCGACCCACGGGAGGAAGAGGTGGCCGTTGATGAGCGACGAGCGCCGGAGCACGTCGAGCTCCTGGGCCGTGTACCGTGGTCCTGGAGCTGCTGACGCGGGTGTTGGTGTGTCGGGAAGCTCCAGGTCGTCGCTGATAGCGACAGCTGGTGGTTCGGGCCACTCGAGCGACGAGAAGCTCACGCGCGACTGGAGAAACGCGTCCGACGTTGCGAACGCGTGGCTCTGGGATACGACGGTCGCTATAACTGGTGCTGTCGCTGGCGTTGTCCGCTCTTGCTGCTGCTGCTTGAGCTCCGAGACGTGCTGAATGAGGTACTCGATCTGCTCTTTCACTGCAGCGCCAGCGTCGGCGTTGTCTGCTCCACCGAGCGCTGCGAGCGCCTTCATGTACCAGTCGCCAGCCGCCAAGTACGCGTCGACCACGCGGGCAATCGGCGCATCCCCCACACTCTCCTGTTCACGCGCTGCTGCGTGCTGCGCCATGGCGGTCGCGAGCGCAAACGAAGCTGAGCGCTCGATCTTACGCACGCGCTCGCGGAGCCCAGCGACGGCGTCGAGTACGAGCGCACGCTTGGCAGCGGACTCGACGATTGCGAGTCGGCTGAGCACGCGGATTGCGTGCTCAAACGCTGCGACAGCCGCCAGCGCCGCCGCATCGTCGGTCGCGGCCGCGAGTTCGAGCTCTTTGCCGCGCTCGGCGCTCGCGAACGCGTCGGCGTAGCGCTGCTCGGCCGAGTTCTGGCGCCGCATGTGGCGTGATGGCCAAGACGACGAGGAGCGACGAAATCAGGGGGTAGATGAATGCATAAATGGAGAAATGGATAAGTGGATAAATGGATAAATGGCCGGAACCGAGGACGTCGGGAGTGTCGTGACAGGACTTCGAAGTGGTCCCGATTACAAGGATCGCACTCACAACGAGATGCGGTCTGGTTCCAGTAGACAACGTTCCAGATCAAGCAGAGAAGAGCAACGAGTCCAGCAAACGACCACGAACAAACCCCTTCAAGCAACTGGAGAGTCACTCTGCCTGGGTCCTTGCGTGTCGGACTTACATTACGACGCGTTCCCACCCACTCGACAGCGTCTTGTGTGCTACTGTGGGCCATAGATCGACCCTCGCTGCTGCGGCGGTGGGCCCATGTGGCCGCCTCCCATGTGGCCCATCGGTGGCCCCATCGGTGGCCCTCGTGGCGGCCCTGAAAGCAGATTCGTCATCAGCTACATCCGACTCGATTAGTGGCTCCTCCCACCCACAGTCCACGTACCAAACGGCGGCGGTCGCATCATGGGGCCAGGAGGCGGCATCATCCCTCTCGGTGGCGGAGGCCCACGTGGGGGGAACATGGGGACGCCCACCCCTCCTCCTAATCCGCCTCCCATCCCGCCACCTACTGGCATTGGCCGTGGGGGCAGCGCTCCTGCTGGTGGAGGACCCTTGAGCCACTCACCCGCTAGTGAACCACATCGAGAGAGCCCACGTCCATCAGTTTGTTTGTTAGCCGCCTACAAAAGAGACACCAGAAAGCACACTAGACGCGTACGTACGCGTCATGAGTCCGCCGTGGCCTGCGACAAACTGCTCGTAGTAGAGCTTCACGTTCTCGCGGTGTTTCCACCCGCGGTTGTGCTGCTTGCGACCCGCTTGCTACGCCAATAGGATGGATGAAAGGGTACGCAAAGGGTTACGACGTAGACAGCGGCAGCGCACCAGCCAGCAGAGGCAAGCAGCGTCCTCGTACCGAGTCGTGCGTGAGATACGTATCGCAGTAGTCGCAGTAGTAGCGCGGCATCGTCTCGCGCGAGCTCTTGGTGTCGAGCTGCAATTCAATATGCGGCGCTTTAGAGAGTGACGAAAACGAGGGAACGTAGATAAGTGGATGTGGACCACGTCAGTGGTACTTCCCTATTGTTACTTTATTTTGACAGAACGCTGCTTGAAGATCCAAACACTCGCTAATCAATCATCAACAATGTGGCACCCGTCACCCTCGCTTGTCGATGCGCGTCCGCACCAGCGGCTCCGTCGCAGCACTGCAGCGCCACCGCTCGCAGAGACCCTCGCAAGGTTCACGCCCGAGCTCTTTGCGCGCATCTTTGACCGCGAAATGAGCCACGGCGGGACGTGATCCATCTCTCGGACGTGCCGAACTCGCACTCATGCCTCGGGTACTGTCTCCCGGAGCTCGCTCGTGAACAAGCGCTGGTTCGAGCTCGCGAGCCACACTGTAACAGACTATAAAGCGCCCGACGTGTTCATAAACCTGGCTACAAACTCACGGGACATGGCCGAGCGCGTGTACGCGGAAGTCGAAGAGCGGACGGGATCCGCGTGCGGAGCTTTGGGGTCGCTATGAGCAGCCTCTCGTACAACGGCGTGAGCGTCTTGTACCAGGGCCTCGCGCCCCACGGCGGCCCAGACGCGCTCCCCATTGACTGGCACCGCGTGTTCAAGCGCATGCCGAACCTCGTGCGGCTCGAGCTCCGTCGGATGCCGTAACACAGTTCGCACTTAGTCGAGATCCTCGCGGCCGCGTCCACGCACTGTCCGCATATCGAAGCTGTCGTGCTGCTTGGTACAGAGCTGCAAGCTGTTGACCCAGTGAAGCTCGAGCGGCTTTTTCTCCGGCTCCCTCTCGCTTAAGCGCTGGTACCACGCGAGCAACGGCCGTGGGCTCCGACAGCTCGTCGTGCGCCAGTTCCTCGTCGTCTCAGACGACCGGAACCTCGCTCGACACGCTGACGAGTAGCTCAATGCGCTCGCATCGTTCTGTCCGAACATTGAGTACCTAGACATCCGTGGCCTGTCGATGGATACGAGCGGCTTTGATACGTTCCAGCCCCAGAACCTGCTCGCGTGTTCCTTGGACGCGTGGGCGAACTTCTGTCGCACGTGCACGAAACTCCGGCGCTTCAGTTGGCTCATTGCGCCACTCGACGACCGGTACCTGCGCGTGTTTGCGCAATCCACCAAGCCGCAGCTGGTCAAGATGCTGGTCGCAGCTGGCGACCGAGTGTATGGAACCCTCGGACTGCTCGCGCTCGGTTCTCAACCGGCTTCCACTGCTCCACAGCCGCTCTTGTGGAGATGTTGGCAGCGTGTCCAGCACTCCAGCGGCTCTTTGTCCACCTCTCGTCGGTCGTGAAAGCAGCGGCAGCTACCGACGAGTTCCTTGTGCGCGTGTCGCAGACGTGCAAGCGGCTCTTCTTTCTCCGTGTCCACGGGCGACTGGCTGCCCGTGCGCCGGATCCGTTGTGTGGCGTTGGCGACCGTGGGCTCCTGGCGATTCGGTCGCTCCCGCTGCTGACTGGGATTGAGCTCCTGACGAGCACGTCCGAGCCCGCAGTGAACCGCCGTCTGGAGCTCACGGTCGTGAACGAGCGGACGCCGAGCGGTGGGAGCTCGTTCCTCGACTTTGTCAATGCGTTGCTGGCGAAACTGATGACGCCGGGCGTCGCCACTATGCTTGAAGACGGGCTGAACGTGTACTTGATGCTGAGGGTGCACAGCGAATGTCGCACGCTCGCGCTGCCAGCGAACCAATGACGAGCGGTGGGGACTGCGTTAAAGGCGCGCGTGGACCAGTTCGAGCGCCGCTTTCCAGACTTTGAGTTCCGCTTCGCGTGCTCGACGGACCGTGCGACGATCTACGACAACCTGCAAGACATTAGCGGCCTCGTCCTCGAGACGCAGCCAGAGGTCTGGTGAGAGTGGGCAGCGATCGCACCCGGATCCGGTAGGTGGTGATATGTGTGTGTGTGTCGTTGTGTCCATTGTGCATTGATTGCATGTATCCACTTGGGAAACGCTGTCGTTGGCGTGTGGGTTGCCTGTGAATTGCATGGACATCACGTTCCAGCCACGCTATGCTCGCGAAGGGCAACAACCGGCGCTTCATGAAAGCAAGAGTACTGTCGGACGTTACGACTTGCGGTCTTCACGAAGTCGCTGTTGTCAAACACTTTGCTCTCTCTCTCTCTCTCTCTCTCTCTCTCTCTCTCTATCTATATATCTATCTACCTATCTATCTATCTTCCCCTTTTTTGGAAGCAGTTGTGTCAGAAACCGAAACTGCTCGGTGTCAGAAACGAAACGACCCGGAGGCCTCTTGTGATGAGTCACTGGGTTGGCCGACAGAGCTACCATTTCCAGTCAGGACGCCAACAACTCAAGCCCCACTTCTCCCCCCAGACCTTGACCAAAGAATGGAAGCGACCCAGATACAACAGCGAGCAGGATGGCTGTCTACTACTACGGCTCAGGATGGCGACACAATGTTGCAAAACACATTGAAACCCCAAGCGCCGAACAACACGGAGCGGCGCAAAAGCACGACAAGAACCCGGACAGCGACTGCAATGGACCTGGAGCTACGACCTCGACATTATCGATTCGTGTGGCTGTTCATCGTCGGCCTTCACCTCGCCTGTGCCGTCTTCCTGACGCAGTTCGCGCGCGTCTATCACTTGATCGCGCACCCAAACGTCGAGAGCATTGCGGTGGTCGTGATTGGCGATCTCTACCCGTATCTCCGACGCGCCGGCGTCGGCGTCGGCATCGTCAGCGCGCTCCACTGGTGGCAACTCCTCAACATCCTCTGGTCATCTTTGCAAGCGAGAGAGCTCGTGTTCGCCACTGCGAGTTCCGGCCGCGTGTCTCGAGCGCTCAGTACCTTTACAGCAAGAGTGTCAAGCCGCAGCGGGTCCGCTTCGGCTTCGTGCGTACCTCGTTCCACGTCTGTTTTCCAACGATTCCAGCAGCTCGGGCGATTCGTGGTCGGGTTGTTCGGAGCCCTTGGCGTCGAGAGTCAGCTCTTCCGCGTCGTGTTCACGGTCCGCGAAGTCGCCGAAGTCGTGTCGCAGACATTTCAGGCCAAGCGCTCGAGTGAGCTACTCGCACGACCATGGATCAACCACTTTCTCGTCACACTCATTGTCGTAAACTGTGTATCGACTCCAGTCTTGCAACACTTTCTTCACCGTCACGAAGGCGCTGAGCGTGTCGTCTGCCTCCTCCTGGATACGATGCTCAACATCAGCTCGAGCATGGTGATCCCGATCGTGGTGATCCTGCCGTACTACCGAGCGCTGTCGCCCGAGACGCTGTCGTCCCCACCGGAGCTCCAGTTTGACTCGGTCTGGTTTTCCAAATGCGTGACGGAGATTCGGTTTCTCTTCTCGCTCGCCACGTCCGACGTGCTCTTGAAGCTCGTTCAGCATCTCGGGATCTACTCGTCGCTGACTTCAGTCGTCGCGCTGATCTGCCGACAAGAAGAGGCGTCCACAGCAGCAAGAATCCACCCAGGGGGAACTCAACCAGCAGAGAAAGCAGTGACAACGTCCAAGCCTCCAACCCCTCGAGACGTGCGAACGGCGAGCGGTATTGCGAAGCGAGTCACGTCCAGCCAAGCACTTGCTCGCGCGTCCCGACGAGGGATGAAAGCTGTGCATATGTGCTTCTTCATGTGGGCGCTCGCAGTCCTGGCGGTTCACATCCGAGCGACCGTGAAGTACCAACATGCAGCGCAAGGGTGCAGTCTCTCGTTAGCGTCCTGGTTCGCAGCTGGGTACCCGTGTTCAGTGCACAACTACAACTGCTACCGCCAAGGCACGACGAGTCCAGACGAGGAGTCGTGGAGTCACCTCGAGCCTGACACGCTCATCATGTTTGCAGTCACGCACTGTACGGGACTGAAGATGCCGCGTCGCATCCAGAACTACCAGAACCTCTTTGCTATCCTGCTGCACAACAACACGCTCGTCGAGTGGAGCAGAGAGAGCGCCGTTGCGGCCATGAAGCACTTGTCGCTCAGTGTCCTGGTGCTCACGCGGTTCAACTACTCCACATTCCCCGACGGCTTGCTCGAGCCGCTCCCTGCGACGCTCCAAGTGATTCAGCTCACGTACTCGAACCTGACGACGCTGCCGTCCGATCTCCACACCAAGTGGCACTCGCTCTCCACGTTCTACTTTGAACACTGTCAAGTCCGCGAGCTTCCGATCACGCTGCTGTCGCTGCCGATTCGCGAGCTGTCGTTGCACGGGAACCGCATTGAGAGGCTACCCGAGCTCGTGGACTTCCACCACCCATTCTATTCGCTCGTGCTGAGCGAGAACCCTCTCGTGGCCCTCCCCGACACGCTCGGCGATGGCACGTCGTTCGAGTTCTTTAGTGCTGAGCGCACGCCGCTCACGTCGCTGCCGTCGTGGCTCCGCCCAAGTGTCAAAGGCGCAATGTACCTGTTCGGAACCTCATTCTGCGAGTCGCAGACGACGAAAGAGACGGCGTGTGTGGTGCGCGACAACCGAGTAGATGGGAAGTCCCCGATCGCAACGTTCGACATGAGCTTTCCAGTGTAAAACAGGGAAAGAAGGGGCCGGAATTGACTACTTCGTACTGCGTGTTCATGCTCTGGTTCGTCGCTGTCATGGTGTCGAAGAGCAGTGCAGCTAAAGCGACTCGAGCCGTACACTCCAACACAACCACCAGTGCAACTTGTTTTCAGTACCTCCAACCAGTAGACTGGCACTGGAACTGGTACAGCAACCACTGCATTTAGTATGGACCAGACTAAAACTGAACTACAGTGAACACACCAGTGCACAGGTCTTACTCTGGTTCAGACTACACCATTTCCTGTCCAAGTTGAAAAAGCGGCAACCAATGCGAACAGGCGAAAATCGAGCTTCTCTTTTGATATAAAATTAGAGGGTAACCAGCGACCAATGTGAAAAAGCGGCACCCAATGTGAAATTGAAGGTAATGTGCATTGCAGACGCACTTCTCCACGAAAATTGAGCGCACAAAGGAAGCACAACCTTAAGCGTGCACTACGTACACGCCTCAACAGCGCACCGGCGCTGTTGACGAGGCACCGTTTCAACTCGGCCAAGCGTTACTCTGCGCCTTGTAAATGGCCTCGTCGTCTCCCTTGGTATCGATACTTCGGGGTTTCTCTTGTACAGGGCTTCAGCAACCCGCTTGCGTGTCACCCGACCGCCAGCAGCACCACACGACTGATATCAGTACTGTAGCACTTAGTCAACTCTATACATCGCCCGAAAGCCTGCGCTGCAAACGACTTCAGTACTACATATAAATGTGTACAAACGCGAGTGTTTGGTAAACGCGCACGCGTGCTCGCTCTCAACTTACAACCCGCAGCGTCGTCAATATGCAAGTATCCTTTCATTTGAAAATGCGGTCGTGGAACGGCCAGGGTGCTTGCGAGTCAAGTACCGGACTTGTGTTGGACTGCTTTCATTTGGACGACATCAGTCAATCCGTCCGTGATTGAGTGAAAAACGAAGAGTTGGCAAATGTGTTCACATTGGATGCCCCTTTTTTCACATTAGTCGCTGGTTACCCTCCAATTTTATATCAAAAGAGAAGCTCGATTTTCACCTTTCACATTGCTTGCCGCTTTTTTCAACTTTCAGAAAATGGTGTTGTTGTGCACCCAGACTAATAATCAATCTTCCTACCGCAAAACATTCGTAGTATCCGTCAATCGCTTGTATCCGACATACTGGGGAGCAAGAGCAGTTTGGGCGGTGAAAAAACAACAAAACATTTGTTGTATCCGACACTGGCTACGTACAGCCAAGGCTAATCGATTGGCCAGCATGAGCGCGCATAGCGGTTGTGTGCTCCTGACCCCCCCAGAACTTAATCACACATGCCGCGCGGGCGCAAGAACACACCAGAAGGCGGCTGACAGCCACCAAAGTACGCACGGGGCGTGCCGATGCACGCTTTTCGCCTTGCGGTTGTAAACTTCTTTATTGCTAACGACATCTCGGCGACTCTCGACCGCTTCTTCCCCGGTGCGTCGGGGCGGCGCGAGACCAAGAGAAAAACGTGTATCTCTGGGCAAAGAGGCACAACAAGCTGACGCATGTGTGCGCTCAGCTCCAGTCTAGTGGACAACGCAAGTAACGGGACACCGGCACGGCGACGACGCTGACGAGGGACGCAGAGGTGGAGCTAGTCAAGTGGTGAACTCGTGTCGGGGCGGAGGAGCGCCGATCTCGACGCAGATGCTGCAACGCAAGGCGACACAAGTGGCCCAAGCTTCCGGTGCGCCATCCACGTTCTCGGCGTCGTGGCGCTGGCGCCGGGGGTTCCTGCAGCGCCATAAGCTTGCGTTTAGAGCCAAGACACCACAAGGACATATATCGCCTGCTGACGCAACAGCTCGTGCGTCCAGCTTTGCCGTGGAGCTACAGCAACGCATGGCTGAGCTCGACGTCGACGTCGTCTATACTGCTGACCAAATACCGATTTTTTTCGAGTATCTGCCGACCAAGACAATCGCGGACAAGGGGGTTAACACATTATGGGTCCGCACAGCAGGCAAGAGCAAGGAGCGCATATCGTGTATGCTGCTGGGCGGCTCGCTGGGACCAAGTACGGCCCCTTCCTTGTGCTCAAGCGCACGACGGCGACCAAGGCGATCGTGGCGAAAGAGAATGAATCTAAGAGGCACGGCTTCGGCCACCGGTTGTGGATCTCTGTCAAGGACATGCAAGGACGCTTCGGTGTCCAGATCTTCGGTAACCCAGCGCATGGTGGAACAGCGCCATGTGATGAAGCAGATGTGGTTTTCTCACAACGACAACCAGGAAGGCGAAGGCGTCGCGCCAACCTGGGTCGAGTGAACACGTGGTACCCTGGGTCTTCACTCACACTCGGTCACTCAGCACTCGATATGCAAGCACGCGCGTCCGCTCTCTCTCTCAAACGGGCAGTCCGTTCACAG